>JAJIZL010029176.1:0-14179 GCA_023969395.1 Amblyomma maculatum
CAGTACGTCCCTGAGATGGCGTAAGTGCTCATCAAAGGTTGCCGAATACACCACAATGTCATCTAGGTAGGCAAGAGCGTAGTGCCACCTTGCATCACCTAGGACAATGTCCATAAGACGCTGGAACGTCGCCGGAGCTCCAACCAGGCCAAATGGCATTCGGGTAAACTGGAAAAGACCCCTGTGACAGGTGAATGCAGTCTTCTCTCTGTCACCGGGATCCATCTCCACCTGAAAGTATCCTCTACTGGCATCGAGCGTAGTAAAGTACTTCGCTCCGCCAACATTGGACACGATCGAGGGAATACTCGGAAGTGGATAGGCATCCTTCCGCGTCACCTCGTTCAGGCGGCGATAGTCCACACAAAGGCGGGTAGTTCCGTCCTTTTTGGGCACCAGCACCACTGGAAAACCCCAGGGGCTGTTTGAACGTTCCACGACGCCTGTATCGACAAGTTCATCCAGAGCGTCATCAAGCGCTTTCCTCTTAGCCAAGCTGACTGGCCGGGGATTGCACTTCCAAGGAACGGCGTCGCCTGTCTCAATTTTGTGCCTTACTAGTGTAGAACAGCCAGGCCGCTCAGTGAATACTGCATCGTACTCGTTCAAGAGCTGAGACAAGCGCGCTTTTTCCTCCCTCGACAAACTGCTCACGTTGTTCAGCAGAGGGTGGGGAGGCCTGCCTTCCTCCGCGGCGCAAAGTGCAACCGCAAAAGGGGCAGGGGGTCGCGCGGGAGGGGAGTCAGTCCCCTCCGCGCCTTTTCTCTCGGCGCGGTTGACCGGCGAATTTGTCTGCCAGGCCGAAGGCGTTTCGAGAAGCTTTTTCGGGCGCTTGTTGCGTACGTCTGCGCGCGTAGCATCTGATAGCAAGTGTACTTCTGATGCTTTTTGAGGTTGAACGAAAGGTTTCAGGGTGCCACATGCTCGCTCCCTATATCCTCCGTTGCAGACGTCAATAACAATGCCCGTCTTAGCGAGGAAGTCTCTACCAAGAATGATTGGGACCGACAGGCCGGGGAGGTGGGTGAGGCGCTGGCGCCTGACTCGTTTCTCCCATCGCACCACAAGCCGCGCGGCACCGCTCGCGTGCGCCGTGCCGCTGGCTAGTCGGAAGGCGAGGTTGCTCTCTCGCAATCGGATCCCACTCCGACGGAGATGTTCGCATACCTCGTCGCCAAACAACGAAGCGGACGCTCCTGTGTCTAGCAAAGCCATGAACTTACGCCGGACGACAGTAAGCTCAATAAGTGGCACTGGCGTGCCGTTGGGGGGACCAAAACGACAAGCCAACGGGGCCAGGAGTTCGTGTGACTCACTGAGCACCGCTGTTGACGCCGCCGGCTGTGCAGTCGTGCTCAGCGGCGGCTCCGCTCGTTTCCCGAAAGCGCGTACTCTCGGGCAGCGGGGCGCCTGCATTCCCTGGCGTAGTGCCCTGGGTGGTTGCACCGGTAGCAGAGGGCAGTCGGCCGTTGTCGGGCGGGGCTGCTGTCGCCGCGCGCCGATTGACCGTACCTCTCTGCAGGGTTTACCGTTGCAGGTGCGCGTTGCGCTTGCGTCCTCGTGTCGGGATGCCGACCACGATTCTGCGTGTCTTGGCCGGGCGTAGCGGGTGCTGTACGCATGGCATAAGTGTACGGGTCGAGAGCTCGGTCAGACAGGTCCCAACCGTTTCTCGTTTGTCCGTCACTCAATGCAACCAATTCGGTTCCCCGGGAACGAGGTCGAAAAGTGCCTCCGTTCCAGGCGCATCGCGGCTCAAGTGCGTGCGACGCCGGCGGGGGTGGCCGATAGGTGCGCGAAGCGAGAATGTCCGCCTGTATGCGCTTGGCTGCCGAGGCGAGCTCGTCCAAATCTCTGAACTGAGCTCCTCGCAGGTAGGCTGCGAAGGTAGGGTGAGCTTGTCGCGTAACACGCTCTACCTTCTCACCGTTCGGAGCCGAGGGGTATGCGAGACGATACAACTCGTCCATCGCCCTCACGTACTCGAGCAAGGACTCGTCCGGATGCTGAGTACGTAGCTCCAGCTCGCGCCGCAGACGCCGTTGGTAATCTGCGGGCAAGAATTCCTCGCGAAACCGCGTTCGGAACTCATCCAGCGTGCTTGACCGGTGGCCAGTGAGGCGGAACCAGCGGGCAGACTGATCGGTCAGTGAGACTGGCACAACGCGTCTCAGAATCTCGCCATCGGGTAGCCCTGTCGCCTGCTGGTAAGTCAGCATGCGGTCCAGGTACTCGTTGGCACTGACACGATCATGATAACCGCTATAACTGGGCAAAACCACCTCTAACCTCGGTCTCGCAGCTGGCGCGGATGTGTGCAGAGTCGTCTGCACGACACCCGTGAGGCTTTCTATGAGGCGCAAAGCGTCGCGCAGCATAGCCTCTTGGGGATTGGTCTGGCCAGAGAAATCTGGCTGAACGACCGGCTGGGATGTACAGGGTAGCGGCCGCTCCGTGCACTCCATACCTCGCGGCATAGCGCTTGGCGAAAAGTGCCCTGCGTCGCCGCGCGTCTGAGTGAGTGCGTCGGGAGAAGCACAGCTCGGCTCAAACGATATGAGGTCACTGGGGCTAGCGTCGCTAGCGTCAGCCTCTGTGATTGGACCGGCTGTAGCAGATACAGCCGCGCCAATAGGTTGCCGTTGGGAAGCCATATCGGAAAGCATTAGCAGCGACTGAAAGTCAGGCATGCTCGCTTCCATGGCCTGTCTGTGTCGAAAACCCGATGCACAGACACTCGGTTTGTCACACCTCTGGCCCCACGTTGGGCGCCAAAATATGGGGGTGTTACTCCCGCAAGAATGCGCCACGAGGGGACTAGACGCTACAGTCGCCTTCTAGCCCCGACGTGCAGCCCTAGCAGACAGAGCTGTGACCCCCAACCCGCGGTGCGAGAAGTCGCTACTGCGGCGGGTTCGAGCCAGAGGGGACAGACACCGAGTTCGTACTCGAACAGTTTATTATGCTCGAGTACACGGCAACGGAAAACACACTAAAGAACAACCGCCGTGTAGCGAGCGAAAGCCGCGTACGGGGGTGAAATAGAACCACCTAAGGGAGAAGCACGCACGAGGAGGGAGAGGTACTGCTCACCTGCGTGCGGCTTCGTGCTCACGGCCCGCGGCAGTCAGTGCGCGCTGGACCGGGAGCAGAGGGTGAAGGCGGCGGTCTCCCGACGGTAATGCTGATCCGTGCGCGTGCACGCCCAACCGTCAAAAGACGCCGAGGGAGTTGCGACAGACGCGCATCTCACCTCGGCTCGGGGAGAGGAGGTTTCCCCGGTATCCGGTAGGAGAGAAGGAAACCCGTGCGGTGTCGCCGCGGGAGCCTGGGAGGATGGGAGGGTGGCCAGAGTGCCCTCTCCTCGCGGTCGAGGGTCCTCCCCAAGGCGCACGTAATCACGCGTGGTAACTACGCGCGGCCCTTTATAATGGGGGCAGGGGATTATGAATCCCCACAAAGTGTAGCGGCACACGTGCAAGAATGTGTGGGGCGGGGCTCAGTGATGCAGTGCGCAAACTGTCACCTCGCGCTTTGCCATTGGCACGTGCCAAAGATGAACTAATTCCCTGCCTAGGGACCTAGGGAGAGCCAAGAGAAGAAAACCTGGTGTCCGACAACGGGAGAGGGCTTCCTTCTGAAATCTCCAATGTGTACACATGTAAATAAACTACTTGTACTCAGCTCTAATGAAAGCTCCACGTCTCCCCGGCTCCTCGACGCCTCGCCGGTCAACGCTACCCTCGGCTCCGGTCCTGTGCGTCCGGCGTCGCGACACTCATAAGAAAAACCAATTTGCTGCTGACACAGCTGAAACCCGCTTTTTTATATGAAGGGCTTCTAGTGTTTCATGAGCCGTTACCCAGTTTTCACAACTGGTGCAAACCTTACAGTGCAAGACAAGTCGCTCACCTTCATTGTTAATGTCTCTTGCATGTTCCCTAAGTTGGCCATTCACGCATAGTCCTGCCTGTCCAAAATAAGGTTTTTCTATGTGACTGTAGAATTTCATAAATGGTGGTGCACTTTACGAAATGCTGGCCATGTCTCTTCTGACAGCCGACCTGTTTGCTTTCGTAGCTTATGTGATGGCTTAGCTGAGCAAGCTTTCAGGGAGCAGAGGATACCACCTATACATTAAACAGGTTCAAGCTCTGTCAGCGACACCTCCGTTTTTTTTTTTTAGGCTGAACAGATATTTTTCTCATACCTGCTTTGATAAGATTGGTCCTGTTTTCCTGTTGCCTTGTACATGTGCACATCAGCAGTGAAAGCTATGTGTCGATTGCTTGCCCCTGAATAAACAGTTGTAGTAATTGCACGTGGTGTCTTCTTGCTTGTGTGTGTCTCCATCATCATCATCATCATCAGCCTGATTATACCCACTGCAGGGCGAAGGCCTCTTCCATATTTCTCCACTTAACCCGGTTCTGTGCTAGCTGCATCCACTTGACCCCTGCGAACTTCTTAATCTCATCCGCCCACCTAACTTTCTGCCGCCCCCTGGTACGCTTTCCTTCCCTTGGAATCCAGTCTGTTACCCTCAGCGACCATCGGTTATCCTCTCTTCGCACTACATGTCCTGCCCATGTCCATTTCTTCTTCTTAATTTCCACTAGAATGTCGGTAACTTGAGTTATTTCTCTGACCCACTCTGCACGTTTTCTATCTCTTAATGTTACCCTTACCATTTTTCGTTCCATAGCCCTCTGGGTTGTCTCTGGGTGTAACTATGACAGACATGCAGCCATTGCATTTTTTTTTGTGTGTGTCTGTGTTACGCTAAATACCTTTTTTTATGTCTGAAAACCAACAATCGCAGCAGTTAACCGTTCTCATACCAGCAGAATGTGAAGAGCAGTACCATGTGCAACCCTGAATTTTATTCTTTTTTTTTTTTTGCTGTGCCTACTGTACTCCTCACAAGCTGTTTGCTGCACTACAAAAGGTAAGGGCAGTTTGTGCCATCTTGGCTGGTTCATGCTGCCCTTATTTTTTGTAGTGCTGCAAACAGCTTTTGAGATGGAATATAGTGGTTGGTGTGTACAATAACAGAGATGCAAACCTTTTGCTCCTTCCTTTTTTTTCCTTATGGTGCCTTCTAGTGTTTCTTGTAGAGTGATGTGCGACCCTTACCTGCTTCCTTTTCCTTAGTGCTTTTTATTTACGATAGTAGAGTGTAACTATGACAGACATGCAGCCATTGCATTTTTTTTTTCAGTGCATTCTAGTCATGCTAATAGGAACAGCAGCAGTGAAGCAGTCTTGGCTTCTTGTTTTGCAGTGTAGATTTTTAATGGATTTGATGTCGTGCCTAATGCTTAAGTGTTTATACAGTTTTCACAAGATGTATGTATGACCAGCATTCAGTTGTTGACATGCATGCACATATAGTATTATTAAATGCAACACTGGTGATGATGGTCCTTTGTAAAAGCACCTTTTTCTGTATACTAAAGCTTTTTCATTCGAATTTGTCGCTTTGTTTCATTTTTTACTAACATTATGCAGATAGTTTAACCACTCAATCAGTTTTGTACACTTTTGCATACCTATCCCTGTTTATTTCTTGTCATTTCCTGTTCTTGTTTGGAGTATGGATGTTTTCGTTTTCATTGTTTTTGAAAAGAGATCATTTAAAGCTTGGAGAGAACTGCATTATTATCTTGTCATTTTCATACTACTTGTAGTGTCTAGTTTCTGTGCCTTTAACTTCGTAGTGCATTGTTGAAAAAATCAAATATATGATTTACACATTTTGTTTAATAGCACCTTTTGCAGTTTTTGCCGAATCTCCCAAAGAGTACCTAACGATGGCTGTCCGCCGTGCAGTGTGGCATGTTTTGTAACAAAAAATATGTACAGATCTCACCTACTGTTCGCAGTTTCAATGTCTGTGAGAATGAATGACAATGTGCATCATTTCTTTCATATCATGTGTTCATGAGTTGGCTCTTTCTGGTGTTTCCTTCCTTGGTACAATATTAGGCTTCGGAGAACCACATTTTGTCATTTGTATACTGTTGCTTGTGGCTTTCTTTGCTTTTAACTGTGGGAATTCAACATTTCCCTCGCCTGCACGACGCGGCGAACATCCTCTCTTTCTCTGGGAGCCCTCATCTTTCCCCTCTTGGCCTCCTTCCCCTGGCGCTGTGGCGGAGAGGGCGGGGGTGAGAGAACGGCCCCTCCTTCCTCCTCCCCTCTCATCTCGGCGGACAGCAGCAGACAGCAGCAGCACCGAGAGAGACGACGCCGCGACGCCGTAGCGCGCGGATGCCGCTGTGACACCGAGGGAGAACCACTTGAGCTTGCGTTCAGCAGTTAAGAGCTGTCAGGGGTTAGTAGGAAGGCTCATATTTTTTTTTTATTATTTTGTCGTAAGAGGGTCGCTAGTCTTATTGAAGAGACAGAACCCCGCGACGATGCAGGCCAAATTGCGCTGTGAAGCCACTTGTACTGTGGTTGGCGTTAGTTAACTCTAGTGTAGCTGGTATTGCTACGAGTGAGTTGGAGACTTCCTGCTGATCTATGATTAAGCTTTGCTACATACGTGCTAGGCAATGACGCCTCAGATGAGGGCAGAAAAGCCGTTATTCGCAAAGGAGCGAGCGCCGATATCGGAATATAGAGCCGCTCTAGGGTGAATATGCGCAATCGCATAACTACCGGAATGTGCACTGGCACGCCATTTCCTTAGTTCTGCGCATGAACGCAAAGGTCGAGACCAATGTCGACGACTACGCAATGTGATTGCGCGAGATTGTGGCCAATGCCAATGGGAAGGCGAACCGCAGCCGCGGTAAGAACATTGCAAGTCCGATGGCTAGCTATGCTTACGCACTCAGCGACGTGAACGCGAGATCGAGACGAGTCGAGCGCCCAGATGGGTGGGACCGTTAGAGGTTGCTGAGATTGTTTGGCGGCTGCAAGCTGAAAGGCCCGAGGTCGGGCGGAATCGACGGACCCATGCCAACAGTACTTCCCTTGAAAGTAACTGTAGAAGCGGACCCTGCATGCGCATAACAGCGCATATGCAAGCGATCCCGAGAGCGGTCTCTACGGGCAGCGCTGCAAAACCCGAATCCAGCGCAGTCGCTGCGACAACGGGAAAAATGCCGCGCAAGTGCAATCACTCAAGCAGCGGCTCTGTAGCACCCAAAGCCAGCGAAATCGCTGAAGAATTGTCAAATGCTGCGCATGAGAGATCACGCGCACAGCTACTCCGTGGGCATCGGTATACATCACCCTCCGTCAGCGCGATCGCTGAAAGAAGGGGGAGTGCTCCGAGCGTGGAGGTCACGCACGCAGAGCAGCGCCGGCGGCGTCGGCTGCCTGTGCAGCATGAGCTGATGACGGACAAACTCCAAAAGCGCGAGTTCGCGCGAGCGGATATAAGGGAAGGCAGTCCTTTCCGCGATGATACAGTGCGGAAGGTAGGCGCAATCGCCTAATGTCAACCGCAAGGGCACGAGCGCTCTCGTGTGAAGTTATCCGGCACGTGTCGATACACAAGCCGGCAGTGTTCCTGTACGCGAAGCCTGTGCTGAGCACGTTCAGATGGACCTAGCCCGCCGACTGGCCTTATTTATGACACCGGCACTCCGGGCGCATGGGCCACGCTGTCTGCATTCAGGCGGCGGGGAGCGGCGAAGGTGATGTTTAGTCTACCAGCCCAATGGCTGCGCAGACATACAGTTGTTTCCGAAAAAAAAGCTCGAATTCGAGCTCGTTCATAGAGCAGCTCGCATCCGAGCTCGAATTGGAGAAGAACCCGGCCCGTGTAGATATGCAGGCCGGAGTGGTTCCTGTACGCGGAGGGACGGAGCCTGCTGCCCTGATTGACGACCTGGGGGAGTCGGTGCGGTCGTAGGCGATCAGCGCACTGCGGGCGTGCCGGCGGCCCGCAACCGGATGGCGGGCCAGCGGACTTCGCCCCCTCTTCATCCCCGTGACGGCAGCGGCGGGGATTCGTGCGGCCTGCACGCGGAGCCAACCCGACGCGGGGGCGGCGGTTCCTGCTTTGGCCGCCTGTCCTGCAGCATGGACCTGCTGAGGGATCAGCCGTGCAGCTTCAAGGGGGAAAACGGCGCCCAGGTGGAGGTCACGATTAAGGAAGGAAGGGTGTGGGAATCCAACATTTCCCTCGCCCGCACGACGCGGCGAACACCCTCTCTCTCTCTCTCTCGGGGAGCCCTCATCTTTCCCCTTCTGGCCTCCTTCCTCCGGTACTGTGGCGGAGAGCGCGGGGGTGAGAGAACGGCCCCTCCTTCCCCCTCTCATCTCAGCGGAGAGCACCCAGTGAGACGACGCCGTGGCGCGCGGATGCTGCTATGACACCGAGGAAGAACATTGGGCGTTCCCAATAAACAACTTGGCCCGCTGGCTATAAAAAGTTCTGTAGTTTACTCATGTCATTTTCTAGCATTGGGTGCAGTTACTACAAAACTTTCCAAAAAGCGTCTAACTGATGGCCGTTAACCGTGAAATGTGGCACGCTTTGTAATAAAAAACACACAGTTCTCATTAACTAGACAACAGTTGTAGTGTATGAGAATTAATGATCTAAAATTGTACATCAATTTAGCTTGCATCATAACTGAATGTGTGAAAGAGCACTGTGGGTGTGTGACAGCAATGCAGCTTTAGTTGTAGTAGCATCTGATGAGGCTATATTTTATGTATGGCAGTGGTGTTGAAAACCTCTGCAAATACATAAGCCTTTCAGACAGTTTTGCTGGAAATAGCAGTGAATAAATAATTTAGAGCATTGCAGGAGATTCTAGAGCTCATTTTAGACATTCAGAATCTATTTTAATGATTTCTGGATGATGTCTTGCAAGATGTCTTGTAGCTTAAAAAAGTGGGTGCATTAGCTGAGCTAGAAGACAGCTACAAGATCTACCAATACATGTATAAAAACGTCATTCATATCTTGTCAAGGCATCTTGTAAATGTCTATCAGCTTTCTTGGGTGCCACTTCAGATGTCTATAAGGTGACTTGTTTATCTTGGGCAAGATGCCTTATAGCTATCTGGTAGACTGACTTCCGTTTAGTATGTTATTTGTCTTCCAGATTTCTAGGACATATCTTGAAAGACGTCTTGTAGCCTAAAAAAGTGGGTGCATTAGCTGAGCTACAAGATCACTACAAGAAATATCAAGACATCTGGCAATGTCTTGCATGTCTTGTCAAGACATATTATATACGTTTAGTAGCCATCCCAGAGGTCTACTGAGACATCTATCAGGCATCTTGCTTGTCTTGGCAAGACAGTTTATGGCCGTCTCATAGATGGGTTGGTGTTTACTGGGGTAGATGCTCGTGGGGAACACTATCGTACTCCCTACTTACGTCCAGGAAGCATGCCACAAGCCCTCGATTTTCTTTGCGCGCTATTTCAATACATTGCGTCAGTACAAAGATGTCTTCCAGGCGATGGCCCTGTCGGAACCCATTTTGCAGCTCCGAAAGCAGGCCCTTCGCCTCGGCCCATGATACTATCCAGGTCTTCAGTACCTGGGCGAATGCCCTGTAGAATACACTAGAGATGGTCAGCGGCCTGTAGTCCCTGATGGAACCTCGATCCCCGCCTTTTTTCGGGAGGAGGCATACCTTGCCGCGGAGCCAGTCCTCGGGGATAGGGTCGCCGACGATGATTCCAGTGTATAATTCAGCAAGCTGTTCGCGGGCCCTTGCCAAGACATTTAATCAACCCAGCGGGAATGCCGTCCAGTCCTCGAGCTGTGTTAGCCCCCATGTGTGCAATGGCGCGGCCAAGCGCATTAGTTGTCACCGACCGGGAGTTGAGATCTGAAGTATCGCTGTCGCACGTTGTTGGTACACGTGTCTCAGCCCCAGTGTCGGATTCTTCCCGGTGATCAGCCTGTCCGTATACTGAGTGAAGGTGGTCGGTGAGATGTTGTGTTAGCTCAGTCACCACTGCACCTGAGTTAGATTCCCGTAGCACATGAGCTGCTGGCTTCCTGTCCAGGGAGGTCACATATGCACAGAACTTGCGTGGAGCGTTGCGCCCGGCTTTCGTGATTTCTTGTAGCTGTTTTTGATTGCATGCTCCCATTTTCACCTGGACAAGTTGTTGCGCCTCCCTCTTGCGAAAAAGGTACTCTTGCCAGGCCAGCTGAGTCTTCCACAGGGAGTTGCTTTACCGCTCTGCGATGCAGGCGGTTGGCCGTGCGCCGAGCTCCGATCGCAAACTTAACCTCATCGTCCCACCACTTTTTGCGCCGCATTCCTCCCCGAGATGTAGCGCGAACCGCGTGCTGGTTCATGATGCGCAGCAGCTCTCTGACGTACTCGGCGTACGTGGTGGTCTCCCTGCGCGAGTTGCTGTTTTCAAATGAATTGGCCACAGCTTCATATGGGTCCACTCGAAGACAGCATTTTTCCGAGCTCTGGTTCCCTATCTTGGAAGTGCGGTGTGTGGTGGTTGCCATAGACAGTCGAATGCGGTTGTGGTCGCTACCGACACTAAACCAGCCATTTTCATCGATGTGTATCTGCGTGATGCTGGCTGCCAGCTTAGGCGACACAAGCACGTAGTCTATTGTTGAACGGCTGCTTCTAACTAGCAGTCGGCCCGGAGGTTGGCAATTTCCAGGCCGTGCTTGTGGGCCCAGTCGATCATGATCTGGCCATTGTAATCCTGGTAGCCATCTAAGGACTGAATATGCCCGTGAAAGTCGGCCATGAGTATCACCTCTTTACCGGAAGCCCACCTCTGAATATCCTCTGTGAGGCACTGCATAATTTGGGAATTCCCATCGTGTTGTCCGCCCGTCACGGCAAGATATACCACGCCGACGATCACGGGCATACCCAGGATGGTGCCAGTAATCCATATGTGCTCACAGCACGCGCCTATTAGCCTTTCCCACGTGGAATCGCATCTCCACAGCATCCCGACTCCTCCTCTTTTGCGGGACCCCTGTTCGCGATTGTTTCCAACCCATTGCCATAGTTCTTGGACCGGGGGTTCCTCTAAGTCCCTTAGATGAGTGTCAGCTACCGCGAACAGGCTGAAGTCCTCGTTGTTTAGTGTTTCGAACAGTTCTTCCCACTTTGCCTCTTTTCGTGCTCCGTGGAGGTTCAGGAAGCCTATGCGAACTGCGGCGGGATGTCTGCGGCGACGTGCGTGATTTCGTCGGCGCGTTATTGGGCCAGGCGGTGAGCCAGCATCAGGTGGTGCCTGACTAACTCTCCCACAGCGGCGTACATTGTCGGTAGTGTGGCCCGGGGGCTCCACACTGGGATTGGTGTAGCACCCCAGTGGGGGGGGGGGGGGGATGTTGGCTATTCCCTGCGCCTGCTGGTGGGGGGGGGTTGCACTGTGGCGGTAACTGAGGAGTGCTCTGCGACTCTGCAGTCTGACTCGTGCATTCTGCGGGTGGGGCCTGTTGGTGTTGCTGGACTTGTCGGGCTTGCGGTGTCCGGGTGTGCTGCGGCTGTTTTATTCTGTCCTTGTGGATCGTAGCGAGGGCGCGGGGCTAAAAATTTTTCTTGGCCTCGCTCACCCTCGTTGCAACAAACTGGGCACCCTCGGTGGTGTAGTGAATTCCGTTCCTATCCAGCATTGTTGGGGTCCAGCCCTTGCTGAGGTCAATGAAGCGATGTCAGTTTCGCTTGCACCATCTCTTTAGCTGGGAGTTAGCGGTCAGTACTGCTCCGCGAACCTCCCCTCCTCGAGTGGTAACTTCGGGCACTGAGCATACTATGAGGCCCGCTGGGGGGTCCGCCCAGGCAGCTTCCAGGGATCGGGTGATAAGCTCCGGTTTACGCTCAATTGCCTCTGTAAGTCCTATATGTATCACATATCGGCGCAGTACATGTCGGGCCTGGTCTTCATAGTGGTTGATGCGTTTTATTGCTTCATCGGTTGACGCACGTTTATTGTATAGGAACCCAAGTGCTTTCGGGACACTGACCGCTTCCCGCAAGGCTGCTGAAAGTTTACCAACGTTCTCATCACCGACAAGGATGATCTCTCGTGCCACATCGGATGCGGGGTATCCTTTATCTCTGTTATTTTGTTTGGGAGCTCGTCGTTTACTGTTTCGAGGCGGATGTCCTGACCTTTGCTGGCTATGGGGTGCCTTCTCCCGGCTTCCTGTGTGCGGATGGTTTTCATCCCTGCGTCGATTCATGTAGACGTTGACTGGGTTTAGCACTTTGACCGGCGGGGTGTCCCCGATAGATGCCATCTCGTTCGTTCTTGACACCTCACCAGCGGCTAAACAGTCCTTCGGCGTGTCTAATGCCATGGTACCCGATTGCCTCGCCGAGGCTTCTGATTCTAGATGGGCATCGCCACCCATCACGCCATGGACGCAGTCCTGCATTATTTGCGACGTCAGCGCGTCCTGGTTATCTGGTATGTCGTTTGTCTCACGAACTGGAGGATCTTCCCTCATAATTTGTCCTCCTTGTGCGGTCGAAAATGTCTCCTGACTGGTGTATCACTAGCGTCAGATATTTCTCGTGGCATGGTATTTGTGCGCTTCAATGTTGTGGGATTCGGGCTTGCTGCGGCTGCCCTTTGCGCGGCCGCCGCCCGCTTCCCAGTTGTTCTCCTCGTTCCTTTTCTCCCGCCTGAGGCGGCGGAGAAAGGCTCGGACAACTTGTCGCTGTCGTTCGGGCCACAGCTCTGCCCTGGCGTCCAAGTGGCTGTTCTCATTGGCGCCTTTTGGCGGGAACACAGCACCGCTTCGACGGCCGCGCTTGCGCGACCGTCCGAGCGGAGCTCTGGGAGAGACCCCTCCGAGACATCGCAAGGTGCGTACGCAACTGTTCTTGTCTGCCGGCCTTTGTCCGCGCAGACCAGTGTGTACTCGAGTTCGTCCACTCCGGGTCGTACCTGAGAGCGCAGCTCGAGCCTGTCGATCGTGATCCAACGATCCGCGACAGGCGTACCTTGCGGTGGTTGCCCACTCTCTCTCAACGGAACCCTTTGGTCACTGCGAGAGAGAGATCACAGCACGCCCTTGCGTGCTTGCGGCGCGCACTCCGTGTCACTTCGTGCGTGCAGGGGAGCCTTGCTCCTCGCGCGCGCCAGGGACAGGGTGACTGAGTATGTGTGTGTATGTGCGTTTGTATATATGTGTAAGTGTGTGCGTGTATGTGTGTATGTGTGTGCCGCTGGAGGATGGCGTTTCAATAAACGTCTCCTTTGTGAACTTGGTGGCTTGTGTCCTTGCAGCGAAGTGCTCTCCTCCCGGTGGAGGTTGAGTGCGCGCTGCGGTGTTTCAGTGTGCGTGTGGTGACGGCTGATCGAGGCTTCGGCTCGCGCGACGCTCGAACCCGCGGTGGTTGGTGGCCTATGTCCACGTAGAAACCACAATGTCAATCTCGAGGCTAGCTCCCTAACCATAGCTTCCAGTGCATCCACCCTGTTCTGGAGTTCCACACAATTCAGCTGGCATTGTGTCATTAGTCGAGCCGAGATGTCCTCCATCCGCAGACATATTTTACAGACAAAAGCTTTGTCCGTGGCAGAGGCAACGCTATCGAAAGGCGTCTCGTCCAGATAGACCCAGCGGTCGCAACAGTCGCATTTAATCGACGGACCATCCTGTTCGTTTTTCGCGCGCTTGCCCATCTTCGCGTACGGGCCTTCGTAGGAGCGGGAACGCGGGAGGGATGGTCCCACAGAAGGGAGAACCGGTTGATCCTCCGTGGCAGCTGCACGCTCGACTGGGAGTGTCGGGAGAGGAGGATGAGTAAGTGTCGTGTCGCTCACCTTTGAGGCAGGTAGGCCTGAGTCCGGAGCAACATCGGTGCTGGTCGCGGCGACCACTGCTGTGTCAATTTAGGATGGAAATCAATCCTAATGGGCCCCTGGATGCATGGCACGTTTCAAATTTCGCGCACATACAGATAGGGAACGATAACTGCCCTTTTCCGGCGAGATCGGCGAGGAGATCGGCACCTACACACATGCCATAGGAAGTAGTCTCCGGTAGCCGACTTTTTACAGGAATGCATCCGCGCCATCTTGTTCTCCGGCAACTGCCCAATCGGCCTCCGACATCCGCACCTCCACACTCGCACACCACTCGGCCTCCAAGATCCGCACTCCTACACGCGAGCACATTCTCTTCGTCCACGTCCGCTCATGCCGGCGCTCCTCCCTCAGAATATATATATATATATATATATTGTAA
>JAJIZL010029177.1:0-46052 GCA_023969395.1 Amblyomma maculatum
AGCGAGTCGTCGGGCTTCCTCTAAACGCTGAAGGTAAGCAGTGAGGTAAGAATTCTCCTTTGTCGTTTACGTGCGGCAGCCCTTCGTCGAGCGTCGTCGTGGACTCCCTGCCATACACAAATTTAAACGGGGTCGCTCTGGTTGTCTCCTGAACGGCTTTGCTATATGCGAAACTTTCTAGGGTAGGATGGCGTACCAGGTCTTGCGTTCAGCATCGACGTAGAAGGCTAGCATGTTCGGTTTACCTCAGACGTCCTGCAAGTCCTTTTCTCTGCAGATGATAGGCGGGCGTTCTCCAGTGACTTGTCTGGTTGTGCTTCAAGATAGCTCTAGTGAGCTCCGCCGTAAATGCAGTTCCCCAGTCCGGGATTAGAACTTCAGGGCCCCGCGTCGTCGTAGAATGCGTTGGACGAAAAACTTGGCTTCTTCTCCTCTGATACCATTAGGCGGTGCTTTTGCTTCGACGCAGCGCATACGATAGTCGGAAGTCACTATGACGCACTTGTTGCCCTCAGATGAAGTCGGAAAGAAAGCCAAAGAGATCCATACAAATTTCTTGAAATGTCTTGTCGGAGGAGATATAGGGTTCAGTGCTCCAGCAGGTCTAATCGGTTGCGTCTTGCGTCGCTGAAACTCAAGGTATATGTTCACGTAACGTACAACGTCGGCAGGTATCCACGACCAATAATAGCTCTCTTGGATTCCGTGCAACGTATGTGCCATCCTCGGATTCCCTGCTGTCGGCTCATCGTGGGAAGCCCGCAAATTTTTCTTCCTGAATTCCTTATCCATAAAAAGAAGGGATGTGGTCCTGTTTGGTGCTAATTTCTTCACTAGGACGTCGTTGTGTATGCCGAAAAACTAGAGCTAACGCCTGAACAGAGTAGCAGGGGAAGCGGTCTTGCCTTCTAGGTAATCCGTTTAAGTTTGCAGCTGATGGCTCGAGCGCTGCTGCTTTGGGAAACGGTTGTCGCTTACCGGTCCTACGAAGGCGTCGTCGTCGTCTCCATTCGGTACAGCTCACGGATGAATTCTGAGTTTCGCCTTCAAAAACGTTGCAACCACAGTTCGGTTCAAATCCGGGTGCTCCGGTTCAGTAGTCACCGTGGCGGGGCGGCGTTAAACAGCATGTTCTTAACCTGCGAAAAAATATTTTCTGGCACGGCAGCCAATAATGTTAACACAAAAACTTCCAATAAGATGAAGAATTCCTTCCTTTCGAGCTTGCTTTATTAACGAGTTTGTGTCGTGTTAACTGTGTGTTTATTTTTCATTACCATAAAGAGCATCAAACTTCATGAAAATCCAAATGTGACGCTGTAACGCATATTAAAATATGCAAAAATGTCCAGTTTTTCTTACGGCACTATTCTTCCGTGCAGATGGCAGAACAAAATATTTGCCTATGTCCTTCGGCGATTTTAGGTACTGATACAAAAGTGCAGATCGAATAGAAAATGTATATTTAAAACTTACTGCAGCCAGCCAAAAGCATCGAAAGCTTGCAGCTGCATGAAAGTATGTAAAGCAATTTAGGATAACTAAGTACGCGCACACATGCAGTCCACAAGCGGCAGTATTCTAAGAAATAGACGTCAATAAAATTCACTGCAAAAGTCATCCATATTGAAAAGGATACAGCAATCTACGTCACAGTGAAAATATTGTTGGCATAATGTTTCCAACTAGAAGCAGCTTTCGTTCATCCGGACCGCTGTTGTTTATATATACATGATGGAAAATAGCCCGAAAGTAGACGAAGGTAACAAGGTATTCCATCATGAATGTTAACCAACTCGCCCAACTTTCGGCATTGTTTATATATAAGCAGCTGTCCTTAAAATAGGCTTGTACATAAAATAAACAGTGACATTAGGAGTCGAGTAATCACTGCAGAAAGAAATAAATTGGCCACTTTGGCATTTCCTTTACACAAGGCAATGGCGCACTTAAGCGATTATGAAGCGTTTACATTTTATTATCTTCGTTTTTGTGCCTTTTAAAGGCGAATTTACAAAGAAATCGGCACTGAAATAAGTCGCAAACACAAACGAACCCAGCAGGTCTACCGTATATTGTCTTTACATACGAAACCGGGGGAAAGGCAGCATAAGCAAAATAAATCTTTATTAGCAATTTATTCGGAGGAGGTGTGAAGTATACGCCTTCCGACTGCGTTTAACCGAAGAATTACCGCAATAAAGAATTTTACAATTAATTTTCGTAACTCATTTGAGTGACCGTTTGTTTGAAGAACTTCATTTTGTTTATTTTCGGTAACCGTAAACTTTGTTTATTACTTTAAGCCAATTTAATTTGCCTCCGTCATGCTATATGAATGTTTATATTGTTGAATACTTTTAATCTACAGAAGTGTCTTACTAATTCATAAGCATTAGTATATGTCGGCGTCATTCTTCACAGTCTTGTACCTTCTACGAGCTCGCTTTACTTGCATTCATCTCTTCACTGCACCAACTGCAACACATTTAATTGTTACCTTTGACTAACCAGACTAATTTGTCAACCAGCTTTGGCACAGTTACTTACTAAACGTTGTATATTATTCATCTCTTTAATCAGTAACAGAGGCAGTTTCACATATAGACAAATATTATGAGCAACTGAGGAACAGAGCATAAGAGTCCCTGCGCCACTGCAACGCACTCTTGTATTTCATGTGTTCTCTTCAGATCAAGGTGCGCCTTATTCTTTGCAACTTATTCCCTTTTCACTAAATATGCGAGTCTATATTCTCAGCTGCGCATACTGAAGTCTACGCTGGCTAAGCATATACAGTACACGATTAAGCGATGCATATTGTCATAAACGATCATACCAAATATCATGCATGAAATGTAAATAAATGCCTACAAAAGGGCTAACGTTGTTTTTGAGACATATGCACACGTTAGGTATATATTATCTAAAGCTGTGCACGTAATTACGGAGAGAAAAGCAAAGAAACAAAACAAGCAATATTGTATTGACACTGCTTAGGCTTGAATTCTTGGTAGGCTGCCACTTGTCCCGTTCCATATTTATAGCCCACAGGGGTCTTTCCTTTGAATCTCTACGAAATTAAAGCATCGTCCAGATATTTTGGGAGTGAAGCACGAACTCGTTCACGCACGTATGCGTAACCCCGGCTTGTATCGACGGAAAACACGACGCAGCACATGCACCTTACGCAGACGAAACGCGAAGTGGGCGCCAACATGGTGCGCTAGTGCACTCGCGAAGGCGGCATTGACCCTTTCAAAGGACGTTCTTACCCTCCACCAAGTGGCGGAGGGGGGCGTTCGCATCAAGGTATGCTATTCCTGATGATGCCATGCTTGTCCAAGCAGTCTGTCGCACTTCGATGTTGAGGAAAATCACCCGCTGTAGGGTAGTGCTGGTTTGATATCGAGCGCTGGCAGATGGCCTTATCAGGTTAGCCTTTCTCGGGTTCGTCGGAGAGGTCGAAGACCTCACGGATGTCTGATACTAAGTCAAGGAAAGCGACCACTGTGCCCCTGTTGAAATGCCGTTATATTCATCACTGGAGTTCGTCACCAGCTCCTAGGTTTGTTTAGTCTGGGAATGGGCGATGCCTCTTTCGATGTCCAGTCCTCTATCCAGAAGCAACTGGCCGTTAACCTCGCCGACGCTTTCAGCGGTTGCGGCGTCCTCGGTACCCGTCACGATAATGATGCTTAGTAGACACGGAATCGTCATTTCTTGTCGAGGAAATTTAGAGCGGCGTTGTGCGTCGAGATTGCAGTAGCCGATTCGATTTTTATGGCAGAGAACGTAATGAACTTGAATCTGACGTCGGTGATCGAGTCATGTTCATTCAATACAACCATGCCAGGACTACGAAGCTACTACGGAGCACTGCTGTAGGAATACGAAGCTAATTCAGTAATGCACTGCTGTAGCTACGAAGCGTTGCAGTGATGAGGTAACCACCAAGGGTGAGGATGAGCAGGCCATCCCAAATGCTCATCACATTTTTCAGCTAGGCGGCAAAGCTTGCACTGATGAATGAGTAGTCGACTTCTTCATCTACTAATGCAGTAACCGGTCGACTTCAAGATCACTTATTCGCGTCCTCGTATATCATGATGGCTTTGGTATTTGATATCTACTTCGTCTTGTGCTGAGGTCGCGGTGGTACACGCCGTCGTCACTTCGCTGGGCAGTAGTGCCAGTTTCAACTCTGGTCGGGGCGTCGTCCTCGTCGCATAAAGCAACGGCATATATCTTGCGACCTCGTCATTCGTCGCCGGCGAAGGATCTTTGTTTTTTCACCATGAGCCAACTGACCTGCAAAGATTGCACTCTTTCGCTTCTCCTGCGGGGGCTTGGGAACATTCCTCGCACACACCTTCCAACCGGCGAAGCACAGCGGGTACCGAACAGTGATGGGTAGCGGGACAGGCGGCTTGATGACGCGTGCTCTCTCCTGGTCAGGAAGTCGTCGATTTGCTTTGGTTTCACACCACAAAGGGGTCGTGAGGCGTCAACAGTGAAACCGCGGAAGCCAATCCTTCTTTACGGTTAATTATGAAGAATGTCGCCAGCTTTACCACAGGGGAAGCAAGCAGTGGATGGTCGTTCCCTGTCCTCCAGCCGCCGCATTTCCTGGGGCTGGAGGTTCGTCTTCGTAGGCTTAGCGAGGGGCGGCATTAAAGGGTAGCTTGTTCTCGACGAAGGGGAATAGGACCGCCTCTTCTGAACGCAGGACAGCGGAACACAGCAGCATAGTTCATTGCTGTGCCTTCTTTGCGCCGAAGCCAACGGAGCTGTCATGGTAGGAGCGCCCAATGTCTGTTGGACTTCACTTGAGGTCGCATTGATGATGGCAGGAGGGGAACAGTTCTTCGCAAACGACCTCACGAATGTCAAGGAGGCTCGCTCTGCTTGTAGCTATGGCACCGCAGTGGCTTGCTGAGAGCACTTGAGGCTAGTTGTAATGTCAAATCCTGGCGTCCAACGTCTTTGATCGTTATTGATTCCTGGCTGAAATCGGCCAGTGTTCGGCGGCTTGCGTAGAGGCCCGCGAAGTTCGATCTTTAACACCGCGAATCAGCAAGTTCACTTTTGTTTCTTCGGACATGTTGGGATCGGGACAGCCGAAAACATGCCTAATGTCATCATAAGCCAGGCTCGACTCATTTCAGAATTGCATCCTCGACTCAAGGAGAGACTGGGCTCTTCCTTTTCTTGTGATACTTCCAAATGGCTCCAAATTCTCCCTGTTGAATGTGCCCCAACCCTTAAAATAGGGCCCATGATTCTTAATCCAGATGTGGGCAGACTCCAGAAGTGCCAAGTACCCTTACATTAGCTTCGCTTTGTTGTAGCAGGCATTTAAAGCTGCCGCGCGTTTGAACAGGTCCAGCCAGTCTTCCATGAGGTGGGGGATCACGGTGCTGGACGACAACCATGAGCGGTTCCTGTTCGGCCATCCTCAGGGTACGGCGTCCCGTTGACGTGATTCAGCACCTCCATCTGACGTCACATGGTGATGGCAAGGCCGATGACAACAGATATAGAGCCTGGGAGGGAACTAAATGAACTCCTTATAGTGCTGACTTTCCCTAGAAACAACTAACTACCACGGCATCGGCGGTAGCAGCAGTCATGATCAGTAGTCGTCGAATTACCAAAGCGCATTGCACTTGTTAGCGACCAATTCAATATATGCGAGGAAGGATCTAGGTAATGAAGCAAAATATTCCAGAGGAATCTGGAACATTGCAGAAACGGACACGAGTGGCGAGAATCATTCCAGATTCATATCGGTAGATCTTGCGCGACAAAGAAATTTATAAAGGTGCGTCTCGCGACAATGAGCACGAACAAACAAATAATACAAAATTGTTCTGTGTTCTACAATCACAGTGGTAAGGCCGCATGCTGGCAGCTGTAAAGAAAATTGATTTCAATGGCCCCGGGCAATATGATATAGACGGATTGGCAGCCACTGCCAACTCGGGCTTCGCCTAGCAGACGCGAGGGTGACATCCTACTCATCCTTCCCGGGCTTTTGGATTCCAATATGGCCTCTCTGCTCTTAGGCCACGCAGCTCTTGGGCTCGCACTGCTTCGTTGAAGCGAGATTTTATAGTGTCGGGTGGTATTTCACATAAAGTCGTAGCTTACAGCGCTGTGCCCGTGTATATATGTCAGGTTCTAAAGGCATAAGCTAAACGATTAGGGACACCCGAGTAGCAAAGTGCATGTGTGGAAATGAGGCCTTTTAGAGGGAAACAGCAAAAGAGAAATGAAACCGCTAGCGCCTAACCATTAAAGACGGTGTTTAAGTGTGCTCACAATTTTTTCCTTTAAGCGAACTCAATTATTTCATCAAGGTTTATCGACTGAGGCAGGCAGCAGCTTTTATTCCGCATTACATAGCATGTCATAATCGCTTCCATTCCACACGTGATCTCGCATTTGACGCAAGCATTGTGGGTTGTTTGTAATTCCCGCGTGAGATCATGTGGCCATCGCATCATGATGTTTATGATGACGCCTTTTTTTTTTTCAAAACGAACGATGACTTTTACGGCCGTTCGGATGCTCTATGCTTCTGCATTATTATTCCACCTTTAGAACAAAGTAAACCTTTCGTTATGGGGCACACCTGAACCATAAGGAACTTTAGAGAAAGCTGCAAAAGCGGATCACCGCAGAAACTGGCAAAATCTATGGCGCGGCGTTAATAGTTCCTACTTGACGCCTTTCTGAATCTAGTTGCCCAAATGACATGGCTCAGCTCGGTTTGTCTCATGTGCCATGGTACCTGACTTAGCACTCCCATGTTGGATGGTTAATTACTCATGACTTGTTATATAGAGCTCTTCTTTATACCATGACTTACAACTCTCATCCGGTCACTGGTTGAGGACGTCACTCGATGATGACTTCACGAAGGGACTAGCATCCGGCGACACATTTGGCGAACTATTCGTGCGCGAACATAGCCTACTAATTTTTGGCATTAAAAGAAAACTTATGGGTGCGCATGCTACAGGGACTTTAAAAAGCACAATAAACGGAAGCAGAGTGCACTTTTCCTACTTTTAAAAGCGGTTAGGCCGCATTGATCAACGCGATAGCTTAAGGCCCCCTTCCTCCAGAAAATGGAAAGTCGGTAATCTTGTCGGCGTAGCGAGCGAAAAATAACGAGCATGCCTATCGCACGAAGTAGTTGATAGGTGACATGGCCAGCCATATACTCTTCAGGGGTTGTGTGATGTCATGAGACCACATGCATGAGAAGGCTTCGCATTGGAGATGTGATGGTGAGAGAGAAATTAAGTCATCCAGAGCCCTTGGATCCCGTGCTAGACACGCTGCTCCTTAGTCATGCTGACACGTTTGTAAGCCTTGACTAAAACTGCGCTTTCTATCTATGTAGGGTGGCCTTTCCCAATTTCGTGCAGTTTACAACTATATAATAATGAATATAGAAGATAACAGAGGCACAAATTAAAAATTTGTGATTAAGCGAGTAGCAAAGTACATGTACGAGAACAAGGGCCCACAAGAGGAGCTGCTTAACACACCACTAATGTTGTCACGTCATATTCTTAAGGGCGGAGACAAAGTGTCCTCCCCCTCCCGCCGAATATTTTTTTCCTTCTGTAAAAGCCTCATATGTATTACAATCTGTGTATACAATGTCTCGCGAGGATATGCCAATTAAAACGAAAAGCTTGAGACCGAAAATGGCCAACTGGTTTGAAGCGTCACCAAAACGAGCCTGCTTATTTGCCTAGGCTCATGTTTCAACCTTTCTCATAACCCGCAGATTGGACAGATTTTCCTTCTTAATACCGGGTCAGGAAAAAATTTCTTTGGTGTTTGGAAAAGTTTCCTCTCCAATTTTAGTGGCACCTTCACTCTCATGAGTGGCATGTACAGAGCATGTGAGTAAAGGGTTCAGTTCAGTTCAGTCGTTCAGTCGTGCCCGACTCTTCGTGACCCTATGGACCATATCACGGAACATGCTTTCCGGTCTCTCACTATCTTCGTAACATCACATAACTTCATCTGCAGCGCCTCTAGGATGCCATCTAACCATCGCGTTCGCTGCCTACCCCTTCTCCGGTGACCCTCAACCTTACCCAACAATAAATATTTCTCCAGCGATTCCTCTCTTCTCATCAGATGACCAAAGTAGCTGAGCTTTAACTTTAGAATTTGACCCTCCAATGAGCATCAGGGTTCATGGTCGACAGTATCGACTGATTTGATCTTCTGGCAGTCCAAGGAACTCACAAGAGTCTCCGCCAGCACCATAATTCAAACTCGTCAATTCTTCGGTGATCAGCCTTCTTCACAGTCCAACTCTCGCATCCATACATCACAACTGGAAAGACCATAGCACGAGTTATACGGATCTTGGTTGGCAGACTAATGTATCTGCTCTTTACTATGCGGTCAAGGCTAGCCATGGCTCTCTTTCCCAGAAGCAGGCGTCTCCTAATTCTATGGCTACAATCTCCTTCCGGGGTAATCTTGGAGCCCAAGGAGAGAAAATCTGTCACAGCTTCCACTTCTTGTCCCTTGATGCTCCAGGACTTGATAGGGCAAGACGCCATGATCTTTGTCTTTTTAATGTTCACTTTAAGGCCAAACTTATCACTCTCTTCTTGTACGCGCGTCAGAAGTCTCTTGAGTTCCACTTCACTTTCTGCCATTAAAGTGGTATCATCCGCATATCTTAGGTTGTTGACCCGTTTTCCAGCAATCTTCACTCCAGCTGAAGACTCGTCCAGACCAGCCTTCCTCATGATGCACTCAGCATATAGGTTAAATAGGCAGGCGACAGTATGCAGCCTTGTCTCACTCCTTTCTCAATCAGAAAACAATCAGTAAGACCATGCCCAGTTCTGACTGTGGTCTTTTGCCCTTCATACAGGTTCCTGAGGAGACAGATGAGGTGAATTGGAACTCCCATCTCTTGTGGAGCGTGCCACAATATCCTGTGATCTACGAAGTCAAACGCTTTCGCATAATCAATAAAGCAGAAATAGATGGGGTTCTGAAACTCTCTTTTTCCATGATCCAGCGAAGGTTGGCAATCTGTTCTCTAGTTCCTCTGTTCTTGCGAAATCCAGCTTGCACGTCCAGAAGCTCCCGATCCACATACTGCTGCAGCCTACCTTGGAGGATTTTCAACATCACCTTACTAGCATGCGAAATAAGCGCGATCGTGCGGTAATTGGAACAATATTTGGCACTGCCTTTCTTTGGAATGGGAACGCAAACTGACCTCCTCCGATCCTGTGGCCACTGCAGGGTTGTCCAAATTTGCTGACATAATGTACACAGAACGTTAACGGCGTCACGGTTGAGGTTTTGAAGCAACTAAGCTGCAATGCCATCCATTCCGCTAGCTTTGTTCTTAGCAAGGCTGGCTAAAGCCCACTCTTCAGGATGACCGGCTCGAGATCAGTATTCGAGTAATGGGTATGCTGTGCTAAAATAATATCCCTCAGAAAGAAATATTCAGAAACAATCGAGTATGTCACTATGATTTTATTTATGTGCAATAGCTCCTTGTCAAAGCGACAGCTGTAACTATCATTCCAATGGGATGCAAGCCCGTGTGCCCGCTATAATAATTTCTCAATATACGAAAGGCGCAGTAACAGCCGTATGCTAACATTTGTACCACCAGCTAATTGGTATTAAGCAGTAACCACCTTTCATAGGGGTGGATATTTCAGCGAGGTCATAAGGAAATATAGGAACGTAGGAGTGAAGTAACGAAGAACCCCAAAAAGGCGATGTGGGAGAGGACTGTGTAATATTTTAGCCAACCTAGCGATCTCTATGGACAGTTACCTTCACGCGGCTAACGTTCGCGTTTTAGTCGAGCTGTGGCTGCCGAATTTAGGTTCGAAGCTCAATAGTCAAGGGCCATAACCAATGAGTTACCGCTGCGGATGCTACTAAGGCCATCTCCCAAGGTAGGAAATGAAGCGATAAATGGGTAGAAGATGTGACGTAGCGGAAGGCGAGCGTACGGGGCTCAGGCGGCAAAGCACACAAAGATTGTAGCATTGGCCAGCCAATGATGCAGAGGCAGGGGAGAACAGGGCCGTTCACATCTGCCGCCACCGCATTTGAGGTCATTGGAAAGCGCGCTTATTCGTCATTACTTCGCCTTAGCTTGCAGCAGCTTGCACTTCCTGCGACTTAAATGGCAACTCTGGTGGTTTTTTCATCATTTTCAGTTACTGGTTGCTTTAAATTCCTCGGTTTGTCCTGACTCTAACGCAAAAAAGCGCTTCTTGAAATTCTAAATATAACTACCTCTAAAATGAAAGAACAACACATCGAAATCGAAACTGGTATAAAGGTCAGACAATAAGTTTTAGATGACGAAAGACATCATATACACTATTGGAAAACACTTGTACGCGCTTTGGATTGTGTAAATAAAGTCTGAAAATCAAGACGCAGTATATAAAAGGCCTGAGATAGCCTAATACAGGCTTTAAAATATTATGATCACAAGTGCAGCGGGCAGTAACGAGGGTATATTGTTTGTGTCATCACAACCCAGTGTTCCCCTTGGAAATCGTCTCAATCTAACGCTATGAAAAGTGAATATGTTAAATTGAGTTACGTTGTATGAATTATCGCACGGCGTCCAAATTTGGCTGAATACGTCAAGGCAGAGAGAAAACCCTACAGTAAAATTCTTACTAGAATAGGCGAATATCGAGAAACCGCCGAGTCTGCCCTTTAAGCTCCCCTATTAAGGAAACGTCGATATGCCTAAAGCGGAGCGAATGTGACGAGTTAACGTGACTCGGACTGGGCTCAAGGAGACAAACCCGATGTTGAGTATAGGCCTAGGAAGGGCCGGTATGCTCGAGTGCGAGGTGATTTATTGTACTTATACGTGTGGTAAGCATAACAGATTTCGGTAGCCGTGTTGTGGATTTCCGAAGCTAGAAGCCGGGCCTTAGATTAGACGTGAAAGAAGCAGAAAGCTGACCGTTATGAGGACCGGGGATATGTCCCGTAGTTCGTCTAGCATCGCTGTCCTCGCTCCAGAACTGCGTTAATTGAGTGTCCCGGAGTCCTCATCACAGACACTTTCTTGATAGGGACCGCTCGTACGAGGTTGTTAGGATAAGAATCTACAGCGCTTAATAGCTCGCCGCCTGCTGGTTTCCTCTCCCCATTAGCTCTCTGACTTGATCCCCCTGTGTCATATGCATCCGGCGGGACAGCCCGTGGTGAAAGAATGGGCGACGGTTGAGCGCTGAGTGTTCTCTATCGAACTGTGCGACTCTAACAAAGAAAAGCTAGCCAGCCTCGCGAACCCTTTGAATTCTGAGAGGGAAAATGTTTTATGACCCTTCCAAGAGGCGCGCAGATTGCCTAAAAACAGAGGGGGAATGGGGGTCACGACTACCACTATCCGTACGGCCCCTGCTGCGCGCTGTTATTGTTTGTTAACAACTTTTTCTTGTCGGTTCGCGGGATTGTAGCGAAATCTTAAAGTGGTCATGACACCAGTTTTGGAATATAAACGTTTATCGCATCTTATACCCGATGTGCCAAGCAACTAACCCTCAAAGTTTCAGCTCCATCGGGGCTGCAGAAATTTTTAAAACGAGTATTTTCATTTTTTCGTGAACAGCTTGCTGATCTGGCCCCCGCCGTAGCCTGTGACGACATAAAACAACGCCGCGTCGTCTGCTGCATGTTCTGTGCACGAGCAGCGCCAACCGCGGTTACAGTATTCTGGGCACTATAGTTGCGCGACGCCTATGTGGCGGACCAAACAGCAGTCATGCCGCCAACAATGATAACCGCAAACTGCTTTTCGGACCCTGTTAGCACTTTTAATGTAGGAAATAGCGACGCCTGTGTGCGGAATTCAGGAGCTTGTCGACGCCCAAGTACCAAAACCGCAAGAGCTGGCCCGTTCGAACAACGCGCAAACTGTACACTGAAACATGTCCCGAAATCAACACACAAAAAGCGCACGAAGTGCCGTCCGACGGCGCATTTGGGCAGTGCAGCAGCGCATTGTATAAGGCGCGGTGCGCTGAATTGGTGTCCCATACCCCACCTGTATGTCGCATTGTTTACGCTGCTCGTTGTCAGGTCCAAGTCTATCCCCAACCGCATCATGAAAGTAGACGATAAGCTCAAGAGACTTACAGCACAGGATGCCGCTAGCTTAAAGCAATGGTGCCGCCCGCGAGTGCACTGACGAATCAGACAACGCAGAGATATCCACAGAATGTCCTCAGAATGCTTAAATTGGGATGTTTTGGCATCCTCAGAAAGTCCTCATCAGATCCCAGAGCCATCCAAATCGGGCCCATTTGTCCATCTTAAGCACTTACTCAGAATGTCCTCAGGATGCATGATCCGACATCCAGGGGTAGTCGTCAGACACCCATGCGGGATCCATTTTACTCATCCTCAGGTTGTCCTCAGACAATCCTAAACCAGACCAAATCGTATCGAATCGTCCGTCCAATAAACTTAATCGGAATGTCCTCAAGAACAAGGTTCAGGATCTTTTACATTTCATTCCAGAACTATCTCTGGCAGTTTTGTTTGCTAGCTATACTCGAATTTCAAGCAGGATTTTAAACCGTGCCGGGTACAGTTAAGCACTATAGCAAATGATGCATGCTTAGCTATCATTCTTTGTTTCTGTTCCTCTCCAAATATGTCCAGCTGTACAGTACGACACATAACGCTGCACCAGCCATCCACATTTCCGTTGGGCTTAATTGTGCCATTCATGACTCCAAATCCTGCTTGAAATTCGAGTATAGCACATAAACAAATCAGCCTGAGATAGTCCTGGAATAACGCGCAAAGTATCTTGAAATTTATTCCTCAGGACATGCACAAATAGCACATATCCTGATGACTAGAAGCAAGCAATAACAGCTGAGCATACATTGCCAAACAAGGAGCCCGATATGTCCCCCGGTTAGTAAAAACTCCTTACATGTATCAATTCCCCCATATATGCTTCCAATGCTTAATATATAGAAGGATGTACAAGTTTATGGCAGTGTTATTGATATGCATATGAAAAACTCGCATGTAGACAAAAAAAAGAACAAATGGGGTATATTTGTACGGCTTCTTCGGCACGTTGCAAAAAGTACGCAACGTCATCATTTAGGTGGTCGTCGACATGAGGCAGCATAGCGTCGAGTGTTGTGGTGACATGGCGGCCATAAACAAGGCTAAACGGCGTCATATTGGTCGTTTCTTGGATGGCTGTATTGTACGCGAACGTTACGTAAGGTAGGACTGCATCCCACGCTTTGTGCTGAACGTCCAAGTACATTGAAAGCATGTCGGCAAGTGTTCCGTTTAAACGTTCAGTTAATCCGTTTGTTTTGGGATGGTATGAAGTAGTCCTGCGGTGACTTGTGTGACTCAAGTCAAGAATATGCAGCATAAGCTCAGGAGAAAAGGCAGCACCTCGGTCCGTGATCACAACCCGGGAAGCACCGTGGCGCAAGACAATTTGCAGTACAAAGAATTTTGCAACTTTTATAGCGGTTCCACTCGAAAGCGCCGCTGTCTCCGCATAACGTGTCAGGTAGTCGGTGGCCACAATTATCTACTTTTGTCCGGAGCTTGAGGTAGATAATGGTCCTAACAAATCCATCCCGATTTGTTGAAACGGCTGGGAAGGAGGCTTTATGGCTTTTAGGAAGCCGGCTGGCTTTACAGGAGGAATCTCCCGGCGCAGACAGTTAGGGCAAGTGCGAACATAATTCGTAACGTCATGTCCCAGACGAGGCCAGAAGTATTTTTCTGAAATTCTGGCTTGCGCTCTAGCTATTCCAAGGTGGCCGGAAGCTGATTCGTCGTGGCAAGCATGCAAACTTGCGTTGCGTAGATTCGTAGGAACGACAAGCAAGCAATGTCGACTGTTGGGGGCAAACCTCTTCTTGAAACGCACGTCGTCGCGTAGGCAGAGAGAGGTTAAAGCGCACCGGTAAGCCGCAGGAACTCTGCCGCTAGCAGTTTACAGGTAATCAGTTATAGCCTGAAGATCAGGATGGGTGCGTTGTTTTACGCCGAAGTCTGTAGAGATTACTGCGTTGACGAAGGCGTCGTCTTCGCCTGTGTCAGTTGGGGCAGGCTCGACGAGAGCCCGGGACGGACAATCTGCGTCCAAATATTTACGACCGAATGTGTAGGTCACTGTGATGTCATATTCTTGCAGGCGGGGACTCCATCGTCCAAGGCGCCCTGATGGATCCTTGATACTGGTTAACCAGCAAAGTGCGTGATGATCCATCACTAATTTGAAAGGTCTCCCGTACAGGTATGGTCTGAACTTCATAAGTGCCCACACGATGGCGAGACACTCTTTCTGAGTGGCAGAATAATTGCCCTCGGTATTCAACAACGAATGACTTGCGTAAGCCAGCACACGTTGTTGACCCTTTTGGACCTGAACTTGAACAGCGCCCAAACCAAAGTTACTCGCATCGGTGTGTTCCGTTTATCAAAGTGCGCCATAACTTGTGGTGACTGAAGGCGGCGTTGAAAGCCCTGAAATACCTGCTGCTGTGGTATTTCCCATTGGACTGTACATCTGCTTAGGTGAGATACGTAAGGGAGCGGCAATTTTGGAGACATCTGGCACAAAGCGGCGGTAGTACGCACATAACCCGAGGAAGCGTCGAAGTTCCTTCGGGTCTCGTGGCGGGTTGAAATTCGCGATGGCAACAGTTTTCTTGGGATCAGGAAGGACCCCTTCCTTGTTTGACAACGTGGCCTAAAAATTTCAATTCTTCGTAGGGAAAGTGGGAATCTTCTGCTTTTAATGTAAGGCCGGGGGGCTTTATAGCTTGCAGCACAGCCTCGAGGCGACGAATGTACTCTGAAAAACTAGGGGTGAAGACGATCACATCGTCCAAGTATACGAGACAAGTTTGCCATTTCAGGTCCGTGAGGATGCTGTTCAGAAGCCTTTGAAAAGTCGCTGGCACGAAACAAAAACCGAACGGCATACCCTGAAACTCGTACAGCCCGTCTGGAGTGATAAATGCAGTCTTCTCGCGGTCCCTTTCGTCTACCTCGATTTGCCAGTACCCAGATTTGAGTTCCATGGACAAGAAATACTTGGTGTTGCATAGGCGATCTAAAGCGTCATCGATTCGGGGCAGGGGGTAAACATCATTTTTAGTTACATTGTTCAATCGTCGGCTGTCAACACAGAACCGTAAGGTGCCGTCTTTCTGTTTGACAAAGAAGACAGGTGCCGCTCAAGGGCTCTGCGGTGGTCGAATAACGTCGTGATCAAGCATTTCCCTAACTTGAGTGGTGATTGCGGCACGCTCTTCGGATGAGACACGACAGGGTGACTTTCGGAGTGGTTGTATTGTATCGTCCGTAAAAATAAGATATTTTACAAGGTGTGTGCGGCCGACGCGCGCAAGCGACGCGAACACACTTCTCTAGCAATTTAGAAGGTTCCTCAGGATATCTTGCTCCGTCTGCGGTAGTGCCGGGTTGATGTCGTACATTAGGTTGGCGACTTCCTTTTTTTCCGGTCGAGAATCACTAGTTAAACACCGCACACACCTAGTTTCAGCGATGGCATCAATATAAGCGACCATTGTTCCCTTATTGAGATACCGCTGTTCGTTGGTGAAATTGGTGAGAAGTAAGCCGACTTTGCCATCTTCGAGGATGACAACAGCCCGTGCAACAGCTATGCTGCGGTCGAGAAGCAAAGGCTGTTTACGCTCGCCGACATCTTCCACTCCCCGAAGAGTGTGCGCACCGACGATCACCATTACACTGGAGCGGGGATGAACAACCACATGCTCGTCGAGAATGTGGAGCGGCGCCGGCAAAACAGAGTTAACTACGAGTGCATTCTCGGTCGAAAACTGGACCGACTGAGATTGCAGGTCGATGATGGCGCAGTTTTCCGTCAGGAAGTCCATACCGAGTATTACGTCTCTGGAGCAATCCGCTAGCACAACAAACGTTACCAGGAAGGTTCGCCCTTGAACTGTGACTCGCGCTGTGCACGTTCCTCTAGGTGTTATCAAATGTCCTCCAGCGGTACGTATCTGAGGGCCGTCCGAAACTATCGTAACACTCTTGAGTGCCGCGGCGAATGATCCACTGAGTATGGAATAATCGGCCCCAGTATCCACCAAAGCGGTTACGGTGATTCCGTCAAGTGAAAGGTCTAATTCGGCTGGCGGTGACGTCTCACTGTGGTAATGTCGAGGTGTCCGGTCTCGGCTCCGGTACGTCGAAGAGCTGCGGTGTCGTAGAGAAGGAGTCCGGCTACGCAGTTGGTCGGGTTGTCGACTTGCCATTAACTTGGGCGGCTCAGTAATCGTCGTCGTCTCTGGATTTTTCGGCGTCGGCCAAGTGGTTTGCGTCGTTGGAGGGCCCTGTACATTTCGTCGTCGAGCAGCCACACCTCCAGAGGCTGCTGCGTCTAGTTTCCCCTACGGGGATTTCTAGACTGTTCCCGCGGCTCGGAGGAATCTGAGCGGCAGGGTGAAGGTGCTCGGTGGCACTGGACTGAGTCTGGGTTAGAAAGGTAGTCGGCAATCTCCCGTGGGCGCTCTCCCGGCTGCGGAAAGCGAGCACCGAAAGGGAACCCGCGAATACCCATGTCTTTGTAATGGCAGCGACGCCAGACATACCCAGCTTCTCCACAATGATAGCACAGCGGCCGGTAGTCCGCGGTTCGCCAGATGTCAGTTCGGCGGCACCTGGGTCGCTGGGGGAAGGTCGGCTGGGAAGGTGGTAATGGCATTTGAGGAGCGGCCGGCGCAGGCGCTTCGCAACGTGGTGTTGAAGGTGGCAGAAAACGGCTTGCGACGGCGGCGTAACTTATTGTAGGTGGTTGTGGAGGGCATGCAAGAAGCGGCGCGGCACCCAAAGCTTGTGTCACTTCTTCGCGAACAACATCGGTGACCGATGCAACTTACTGCTGCGCCGGCGTAGGCAAGAGTTTCGCGAGCTCTTCACGCACAATGGAACGAATGGTCTCACGCAGTGAGTCTCCTGATGACACGGTGAACCTCTCAGCACATCGACACGGTCGTGCGCTCGTACTGCCGTGCCCGCATGTCAAGCGCTCTCTCGATGGAAGTAGCTTCCGTAACAAAAGCATCCATGGTCACTGGCGGACTGCGAACGAGGCCGGCGAAGAGCTGTTATTTCACACCTCTCATTAATAATCACACTTTCCGCTCTTCCGACATGTTTGGATCGGCGCGGCGGAACAAGAGCTTCATCTCCTCTACGTACACCATCACGCTTTCGTTTGGCTGCTGGATACGATTCTGAAGTAGAAGATCGGCCTTTTCTTTACAGAATGTGCTAATAAATGCCGGAAGAAATTCTGCTTTGAACGTGTCCCATGTTTGCAGGCGAGATTCATGATTGACGTACCAGGTCCTCACAGAGTCCTCCAAGGCAAAGTAAACATGACGCATCTTCGCTTTCACGTCCCAGGCATTAAAGGTGGCCACCCGGCCGAACTGGTCCAGCCAGTGCTCAGCGCCTTCATGGGGAAGACCATGAAAGCGAGGGGGGTCTCGCTGATGAAGTAGGACATTGGCAGGAATCTTTTGTGTGCTCATAGTAATAGTCTGTGTATTTGTAGATCGTAGATCAGGAAGCGGACCGAATTCGGGAGATAGGCCACGTAGTCGCCGGCTGCCCTGGTGAACAGGCGTTTCTACCCTGGGAGTACGTCCTTGGCTGTAGTCGCAGCTTAATAGGGGCGTCTGGTACATGAAAGATCTACCCAGCACTTCTCCACCAGATGTCACGTTGGAAAACAGGCGTGTAAAGGCCGCAGAGCCGGTAACACAGAGAGCCCGGTGTTGGCGAAGTCCAGGGGCGACCGGTCCGAGCGCGAAACGGGAACTTCTCTGCTTCTCACACTGACAGCAATATTAAAGGAAAGAGAGAGAGTAAACTTTAATTGTTTAACGGAATAGCGTGGTTGGTTTCCTCAGTCCAGGATACCATTGGCTTGGGCTGCCTCGCGGGCTCTGGTGTGCAGGCTGCGCTTCTCAGAGAGTATGGGCATGTACAAAGAGTGTACAAAATAAAGCATATGCGCTTCCATCTGGAATGCTATGGCAGGCTGGAGTTTTCTTGGAGGCCTGGAACCAGACATGTCTTTAGCTAGCTTGTTTCTTCAATTGCGGAGGACCCTAGAAAAGATGAGTTATTACATAATTACGAATTTTGCCTATCTCGAGAATTACCAGTCCGCTTTACTATTCGCAGTACAAAATGAAATTGTTAAAGTTTACAACTGCATGGTAACTCGCAGGATGACATTTCTCCGTGAAATAATTTTGCCCTATAAAAACCCCCTAGATAACAATTAATGCTACCCACTTTGAGGCATGAAGACCAGCATGTTTCATTTTCTCATAAAAATTCATGTTATCTGCAAACATGAAGTCCTAAGATTAAGGAGAACATAAAAAGCTATTTACTAAACCAAAAATGTGAATGAGCAACAGGTATTTTATCAGTCCCCTCCACAATACGAGAAGTTTTGAACTAGCTACTGTAATACCAAACATATAGGAATTGAAAAATAACACTCATCCTCTCCCCCAACCTCAGCACATGCTGACACGCTAGAACAAATAAATTTCGAGACGCTTAGTACCGTCTAAATATATAAAGGCAAAATCTCGCTCGAGCAGCAATACCGGATTCCCATGCTTCCACCTATTGTGCACGCCACCACGCGACTAGTAATTTGATGCCGTGCTCATTCTGCTTCTCTGACACTTCCTTCTCCACTCAACCCCTGAAAATGTCCGTTTGGTCACTTGGTGTAGGAAGGTGATTAGGGCGTATAATTGGAGGCACATATGTCGGTTCGAATCCTTATCAATAGCTAGACTAGAGATGCAGGCCAATTAGACAGCGAAATGGTATGACGCCATGCAACAAGCTGGAATAAGGCAGTTTCACAGAAATTTTCACATGTAAGGTCAAATATGGTGTCTGTTAGTGATGTCTTGCGAGCAAATGGGATGACAAATGCAGCAAAGCGGCAAGTGTCATGCCATAGGAGGGCCTTCTTTACATGCTGTTGTCCTACTCATTGCTTCGGTGGCTTTAAGATATGAGCGGACCACGACGGATGTTGACCAAGGAGCGAGGCATGATTGGATATACGGCCTTTATTACCTCACCCTACGACATACTACATCGTCAATCATTTTATACCTAATTAATAGAATTCAGTTACGCATGACGTCAGTTCTACGTTGCACAAAATATTAAGACTTCAGGCTTAAGAAACCAAGTCGTGGCGACGCCCCACCTCAACCCGTCCCATTCGTTTGAATTGGAAGCGTCCAAAACGTGGGCGCATCCAGAAAGCAGAGTTGCTATCAGCGGGAAGGGGCGCTCGAGGAGGTGTTACCCTACTCGGTTGCAAGCGGATGCCAAGTAAACTTTATAATTTGTTTTAATAAATCAGACTCCACTCCAAGTTTTTAATAAGAGCGACTCGGCGGGCTAGATGGTTTTGCATAATTAAGGAACAGCGCATAGGACGGGACAAGGAGAAACAAGAAAGCACAAACACAAGGCGCTGATATATAGCGAAGACATCTGGGGGTGGAACATCGATAAAGATAGTGCTCACTCGCCGGCACTATCTTTATCGCCTTGTGTTCGTGCTTTCTAGTGTCTCCGTGTCCCGTCCTATGCGCTGTTCCTTAATTATCCGAGTTTTTAAATTTGGCTTGCATTTCACAAAGGACATCACTATGGATTCCTTGCGTTAGAATGTTACCGCAATTACCTTTTCAAAGTTCCTTTATAGAAATAAGCAAAGCACTGGCTTGTTATGTTCATTTTCGTACATTTGTTACCGCAATACGGTGCACTACTAGGGTGCCCTTGAAATCAACCAAAAATACAAAATACGGGCTTGGCTGAAGAGTAATCCAATCACATCTCTTTCGTATTAAGGCTTTCCTTTGTAAGTTATAGCCATGTCGTGATAATGCTGTTCACATCAACCATATTGGCCAACACTTCCTGTTTCTTCCATCTCCTACTTTTTGATGATAGATTCAGAACAATTATGGACATTATTGTGCCCAACTGAATAGAAAATGAATTCAAGAAGGCATTAGCGATTAGAACTATACAAGAAAGTAACCATCTTAGAATCTTACAATGTTGATACAACATTTTAGTTAAGATAGCTACACAAATAATTAGACAGGACAAAACAAAGTACTCAGGATAAGTATGCAACAACTGCAGTTACACAGAAAAGGGGTACATTAATACTGTCCATACACGAGCTCAGGTTAATGTATACGCTGTGTCAAACCTGTGGTCTTTAAAAACTGTTATTTGTTCTGAGATGGACATAGATACATGTTTAAAATGTAAAACAAATAAAAGCTAATAAAGCTGCTTGGAAAAATTAATTCATCAGTTACCTCGTCAAACAATAAGGTGAAAAGACCCGGGCGCTTGAAACTTTTTCCTCACTAGCCTTCGATATCTCAAAAGCTTTCATTTCCGTCGTGTCTCGAGCATGAGCTTTTTTTGTATGCGTAAGCAACCTCCCTGTCAAACTAACAGGTGACGAGGTAAAACTCTACATAAGCAAAGACAGCTCATGAGTGTGACGCCACTTGTAGTAAAGAAATCTTTAAATACAGTGACATCAAGAATCTACACAGACAGCGTTATTTCACTTCATTTTCTGAACAAACTACATTTTTCAGTATGCGCTCCGTATGTGTATCTTTTGTCTAGTTTGTTTCCTTGTGTAGCATATTAAATACATCAAATTGTCCAACCAACTAGTCTTTATTGCAGCCTTGCTTTCATAAATCATATTGAGAGCTGTGCAAAAAAAAAAATGTTAGCTTTCATGAACAGAATAATCAGTGTATTCTTGAACAGCTATGTCACTGCTCTGACAAAGGACACCTAAACATTTATAACTCGGGCACATGCAGAAGATAAGTACGTCACAAACCGTAGATCAGATGAAAGATCTGAAATGCGCTAATTTCCACTTTTCCTTCTGGCCAGGCCACTCATCTGGCACGAGTACGTTTTCCGTCGGCAAAGCTTTATTAACGATGTGCTGAGTAAAGGCACTCCATTTGTTCCACGAAGAACCTTGAACATGATTGTCTATAATGGAACAAAAAATTATCTATGGTTCATGCAACTAATTCAAATGCAAATTTTATCACAGCTGAAGCCTCAGCAGGACTGATTAAATGACGAAAATTTAGTTAGAGACCTAGCTGAAGATCTACATAATTAAAGTAGATTTATTTGGAGTCATCTAAATTTGAATTGTGCACCTATACGAGTCAAAAGGGGAAAGTGACGAAAAACTGCAAGCAGTTTAGAATTTCAAATAAATTATCGAAGTATTTAGGCTGCAATGCTAAAACACCCATAAATATACCACAAGCAAAAACCTTAGCAAACAGAGCAGTCGCGCATTACTTTTTCTGCCCTCCTTTTTCTGTCCTGATACTTCTCTCCTCAACAGTACCTTACAATTTATTCAAACAACTGTCAGTGCACTTGCATACTGATGCTAAAGTGACCAAAGGAATAGCTTCCCACTACTTGATGGCGTAAGTTACAACACTCAAGTTATTTCTCAGAGTTAACAAAGAAGAAAGCTCAGGCAGCTGACGGATACCTTATGCGCACCTTCATTATACGAAATAGCCAACTCTACTGTGCTTTGATATGCTAATAACATGGAAAGAGAACTTGGTAAATAAAAGAAAGACGTCACACGTGCCGAGAGAAATGATATGACCATTATAGCCACATCTGCTTCATGGTCCTGGGCCTGCACTTTGTCCCCGTTCCTCTAGAATGGGAAAGCAGAAAAAAAAAATATTTTAAAAACTGTAAACTCCCGACGCTGTACTTATTCACAAGAAAGGTACTGCTCTCGTGTATATAAGCAGTGTCATCTCGGACTGCACTGAGGTGTTCCAATTCCCAATCTGCTAGGAAAAAAGAAACGCGTCTGATGAAAAATGCTTTAAAAATAGAATTAGATGTAAGGAACTTGCTCGTGACATCGGCATGAAGGAATATATAGACATTTTGCTAAATACACTGTCACCAGTGCTAGACGATAGGCTGCCATCTCATCTGAAGCGTTCGCACCATGATCAGACGTATCAGCAACGCTCAGACCATCAGTGAACGAGTAGACAACTGCGGTGCTCTGTAATGCGTTCTTTGAGAAAGCAGTAACGAGATCGCCAAGTGGATAAATCTATGCCTCTAAGAGTGGCTACAGCCACAGTAAAACGCGCCTCGCCAGTTATCTCTGTACCATCGTTAGTAGTGGCGTTGCATTTTGCATCCATTCCTGCGCAAATTTTAGGAACACCGAAACTTCTGCACTGCTTACCTCACATGACTCAATCGCACATAACCGCGACGCAACTCTGCAGAACAAGCTGCTTACTTTGTCTTCCTGCTGGCTTCCGAACCCTCAAAGACGATTAGAACAGGCGTGCTTTGTGTAAGAATACTGCGATCCTTTAAATAACTGTATATATGTGCAATGAGCTGAGAAAACTCGGCCACTGAGACGAACGCCAGTGAACCGACCATCAAACAAAACAAAAGAAGAGTGAGCGCACGCGCCATACAAATTTGACTTGGCGTTCTGGCTTGGCCTGGTTCGATTCGAATGGTTTGCCAGCGCCGCGGCTTATATAGGCGCAGCTTTCACTGTCCGTGGAACCACGTATCAAACTGTGCTGTAATGCGACATTTTTAAGAAGTATGGCGTGTGGCACACCTCAATACCTTTTTTTTTTTTTTTTTCAAATTGCGAACTTACTGTTGTTGATTCGAACATTTTTCACCGTCTTCTAGCTCGTTCACACTAACGGTCAATATTTTTTAACGTTAGCTATCTTAATTACCAGATGTGCTTTTTGTGTTCTTTATGTGGGCATTTAAAGTTACTCAATACCAGTAAGTAGAGCCACTCGCGGTCCAGAATAGGTCCTGGTAAGATGTTTTTAGGTTCGGTCCCAGGCATTATCCTGAGGATGTCGCCAGCAGGTCTGCTCTGGATCCAGGACATTTGGACCATTTTGTGATCTCCTGATGCTGCTTTTTGCTTATTAGGGAGGTACGGCGGCCTGGCCGTCTGCTTCTCCCTAATCGTCGCTAGGCCTACATTGTTTAGCATTGAACTCACAGCGGACGGCACTTTGTAAATAATCAGCGAGGCGTTTTGGTAAAAGGACCACTCGATCTTGAAACTTTCAGCCCCATTGTTTTGTAACGAAGGAAATTATTTTCGGCGACGCCTTAGCAGCCCAACTCACGTACAAGAACACAGGCACCACACCGGCGGAAGCTGCTATGCGGCTGTAAGCAAAAACTACCATCCTCAAAAAGCAATCATTTTCTATATTTTATTTTCCGGGGTCTAAAATTATTACGTGAAAAACAAACACATGAGTATGCGTTTCTGACACAGGAGCAAGGGAATCGCCATAGCGCTGGCGAGGACGCTTGCGGAAGGCTGGAAGTGCACGGCCGCGGCGCGGAGATATTTACGGCTGGGGGGGGGGGGGGTTGGCGGGGGTTGGCCAACTAGTCCCTCAGTTAAAAAATATTTGGCCATTTCGGCGGAGTACTCCAGTAGACCGCCTATACTTAGAGTTCAATTGCATCCATAGTTTGCTACAAAATTTTCTTTTCTTCCGCATCGTTGCTCAAGGTAACCAATAGAATAACACCGAAAGATGGAATTGCCGGAATACTTATGTTATGGCAAATATACATAAGGATTGTATTGCTCTGACAACCATAAGAATACTTATGTTTGTCAGAGCAATGCATGGAGTTGATGCTAAAGTACAAACACAGAGTACGCTTGCCTTGCTCATATCATATTGTTCCTGTTATTGCAAACATCGAAACCTGCTTGTACTGAGCAAAATCAGGCCTACGCAGTCAGGTGCGCGTCTTATGAAAGTATCAAACACCAGTTTCAAGGCTCAAGCACACTTCCCCATCCACATCGTTACACTCAGTGGTGCCTTGCCACTTGCAGGGACACTGCGACTCCGATGCATAAATGATGGTTTTACCCCTTCCCTGCGCACAGAACCTGTACACAATGCTTAGGTGTACAACCTAGCTTTCTGGCGCACATGAAATCTGCAACCTGTTCTTCATTATGCATGGCATAAAAAATGTTTTCAAGCTGCGTAGTCATTGGCTGCGAAGCTATCGATGCACGGCGCGATCACTTGATGCACTTCGACGATGCTGACGTTTGCTTGCGGTTTCCTTTCGTTCCACAGCTTTCAGATTTCATCCTATAGTGACTCAATTGCCATGACTTTATCAGAGAAAGGTTTCCAGGTATTATCGACAAAAGACGGCAAGTGTGCCTGGTGAAGTCGCAACGGCGGCATACTGGAAAACACACGCATAGAATTGCCGCGACTCGCAGGCCTATCTATACACACTTTATCGGCATTTGAAGCCTTGTCTCTGTTCCGTTGCCAGTTTGTACACGCCTAGACTCGACCACAATTTAAGGAGTAGATGTTCAATCTGGTGCTGTCAAATATTTGAGGCAATCAATAAAAGCGAGCTCTCAAAGCCAATAACAGCTACAGTTAAACCTATGTCCCTGGTAGATATTTTACGAAACTTGTCATGCTCCTACCTTTCTATGCCTGTGCTGTGCTTGCCATGCTCTCGTTTTCTAGTTCTCCGACACGGCCGCACTCCGCGTAGTTGGGCATGGGCGACAAAAGGCGGATAGTCTGGGGCTCCTACAACGCTGGTTTTGCCAAATAATATGAATCCATGCGTGGTGTCTACCTACCCTTTATGTGAATGGATGTACTTCAGATGAAAGGAGAGATCTTTTTTCCTATACTCTTCCCATAACACCCTTCCCTCAAGGCCAAGCGCTAACAGGGGCTGTATTACTAATGGGCATTGAATTGAAGCGTACATAGAATAATAGAGCACAGAGTAATCGTCTTTGTTGAATATATTTATATTCAGCTAATTGCGTGCTTTGGTGAAAATAGCGATGGCGTGAAACGGGCACAGGTATGCTCCTACTGCTGTAGCCTTTAGCGCGACCGCGTTAAGGGTACAGTTCTGCAGCAGCTCCTGCGTCTGCTTGCCAAACAAAAATTGCGAGCATCCTTCTCGCACGCGGTATCTGGCAGAAAGCATTGGAGGACATTGATTGGTGGACAGATTACATGTCGCCATGAGACCTCACAACACAGCCAAGTTGGCACAAACTGGCAGGATTCAGATACGCTGCCCTTAAGCACCGCAGTGATGTTGGTGCGTCTTCGTTAAGAGGCTTTATGTAGATCGGTCGTTCACATAGCGGGGTAGTTTATGACTGCAGGATAATTATTATGTGCGAAGTTCTCAAGCCATGAGTATGGGGACCCACCGGCGGCGATGAGTTGAGTCGTTGGGTGGTGCGGACTCCATCGTACCGGGTTTGCATGAACCCGACCCGACGAGTGTTGATTAGTGGCGCCTCACCTAGAGAGGAAGAACTACCAATATGCTAGTTCTGCATCTCACTGTGAGGCATGGCTGTAATCGCCACTAGTCTCGGTTAGGGTTTTTTTCCCTAGCGCATCCCTCGCGTTTTCCCTCCAGCTCTCCTCCCCCTCTTACGATCGGTGTTTCCTGCAGTGTAATCGAGCAAGCCAACTCAACCCCATCCAGTGTAGCTCAATTTCTCCCTATAGGGACGTTCACATAACGCATAAAGGGGCCGGTTGAGCAGAGTTTTAGGGTCGAAAATCGTTTACAGAGTTCATGCAAACGCCCTCAGGATGGGACGGGGAGTATAGAGGGGGAGTCCAGTCACCGCCGCTGCAAGCGGTGTGTTGACTCACTCGACCTCGCTTCAGGAAGCATGTAAAGCTCTCGAATATGATCATCGATTCGTGGGAGAGGAGAACGACGAACACGAATGACGTTCTAGGGCAAGAACCAAAACCCTATGTCATCTGCTAGTTCTTCGTCTTGGCGCGAAGCACTACAGTAGTCGCCAGGGACAAGGTCTGGTTCATGTAAACCCGGCAGGGTCGACTCTTTTTTACTGAGCCCCTCAACTCGGTCATCGCAGTCATGTCCACGCAAAGGAGACTTCTGCAAACGGCGCGACAGCGGCATAAAATAAAGGAAGAGCGATTGAGCGAGTAACACTGTACGTGTGTACACGAATGTAGATTCGTCGCGGGAGCAATAGAGGGTAGCCAATAAATCTGTCATGTCGTACATTTGAACGCTCTACTTAATTGTCTTCCCAATTTCTTCTGGCAATGAAGAAAAACTGTGTAGACAGAATTCGTCCTCTATTCCTTACATCTAAATACCACTCTCACTGGCAGTCAGCAGTTTTCTCTTGAAACATTGCATGTTAGCATTATATATTTATAAACATGATTATGTTCTAACTTACCGCAATCGATGCTGGAGATTCAGTGAACAACTGTGTTATTAATTGCAAAAAACTTGCTAATCCCGCCTCCAGAAAATAAACTGCCGTAGATGGCAGCGCCGACATAGTGAAGGTACCCTGAAATATCAAAGGGCCAGACGTTTTGCCAAACCATGTCCTGTAGGAGTCCGGGCTGTACAGGCGCGGAGGTGCTGTAAAGCGGTCGAACTATTTTGCAGAATGACGCAGTTTTGATCGCTCTCCGTGAGTGACCACTATATCACAATCCCTTAATTCTAAGAAAACCTGCTGTATGCATGCATATACGGCCCAGGCTCCAACATCAATTTACCTTCCCTTAAAGCGGCAAGCTCACCTTCGGCGGTAAACCGCCTTGCCTTCAATTCAGTTCAGTCGTTCTGTCGTGTCCGACTCTTCGTGACCCTATGGACCATGTCACGCCACGCTTTCCGGTCTCTCACTATCATCCTAACATCACATAACTTCATCTGCAGTGCCTCGAGGATGCCATCTAACCATCGCGTTCGCTGCCTACCACTTCTCCGGCGACCCTCAACCTTTCCTAAAATCAAATCTTTCTCCAGCGACTCCTCTCTTCTCATCAGATGACCAAAGTGGCTGAGCTTTAACTTTAGAATTTGACCCTCCAATCAGCAGTAAGGATTTATGGTCGACAATATCGACTGATTTGATCTTCTGGCAGTCCAAGGAACTCTCAAGAGTCTTCGCCAGCACCACAATTCAAACGCGTCAATTCTTCGGCGGTCAGCCTTTTTCACAGTCCAACTCTCGCATCCATACATCACAACTGGAAAGACCATAGCACGGGTTATACGGATCTTGGTTGGCAGACTAATGTCTCTGCTCTTTACTAGGCGGTCAAGCCTAACCATTGCTCTCTTTTCCAGAAGCAGGCGTCTCCTAATTTCATGGCTGCAGTCTCCTTCCGAAGTAACCTTGGAGCCCAAGAAGAGAAAATCTGTCGCAGCTTCCACTTCTTGTCCATTGATACTCCAGGACTCGATAGGGCAAGACGCCATGATCTTTGTCTTTTTAATGTTCAGTTTAAGCCCAAACTTCTCACTCTCTTCTTGTGCGCGCATCAGAAGTCCCGAGTTCCACTTCACTTTCTGCCATTAAAGTGGTATCATCCGCATATCTAAGGTTGTCGATACGTTTTCCAGCAATATTCACTCCAGCTGAAGACTCGTCCAGACCGGCCTTCCTCATGGTGCACTCTGCATATAGGTTAAATAGGGAGGGCGACAGTATGCAGCCTTGTCTCACACCTTCCTCAATCGGAAACAAATCAGTAAGACCATGCCCAGTTCTGACTGTGGCCTCTTGTCCTTCATACAGGTTCCTGAGGAGACAGATGAGGTGAATTGGAACTCCCATCTCTTGGAGAGCTTGCCATAATCTGCTGTGATCTACGCAGTCAAACGCTTTCGCTTAATCAATAAAGCAGAAGTAGATGGGTTTCTAGAACTCTCTTGCTTTTTCCATGATCCAGCGAAGGTTGGCAATTTGGTCTCTATTACCTCTGCCCTTGCGAAACCCAGCTTGCACGTCCGGAAGCTCCCGATCCACATACTGCTGCAGCCTACCTTGCAGGATTTTTAACATCACCTTGCTAGCATGCGAAATAAGCGCGATCGTGCGGTAGTTGGAACAATCTTTGGCACTGCCTTTCTTTGGAATGGGGATGTAAACTGACCTCCTCCAATCCTGTGGCCACTGCAGGGTTGTCCAAATCTTTTGACATAATGTATGCAGTGTGTTAACAGCGTCGTGGTTGAGGTTTTGAAGCAACTCAGCTGGAATACCATCAATTCCGTTAGCTTTGTTCTTAGCAAGGCTGGCTAAGGCCCATTCAACTTCACTCTTCAGGATGCCCGGCTCGAGATCAGTGATCACAACCGTCTTATGTTGGGTTTGCACATTCCGGGCCTTTTTGTACAGTTCTTCTGTGTATTCCTGCCACCTCTTCTTTATCTCTGAGGCTTCAGTGAGGTCCTTGCCTCGTTTGTCCTTTATCACGCCCAGCTGAGCACAGAATCTTCCTTTGATATCTTTGATTGTCTTATACAGAGCTCTTGTGTTCCTAAATTGGCTGTTGTCCTCAACTTCTTGGCACTGTATGTTCAGGAAGGCATTCTTATCTCTCCTTGCTATTTTCTGAAAATCCGCATTGAGAACCTTGTATCTTTCTCTTTCTCCCACAACTTTTGCCATCCTCCTTTCCTTAGCTATTTGCAAAGCCTCTTCAGATATCCAGTTTGCTTTCTTGCATTTCGTTTGCTTTGGAACTACCTTAGTAGCAACTTCTTGTATTATATCACGAACATCAGTCCACATCTCTTCGGGCTCTCTGTCTTCTAGATCTAATTCTTGAAATCGATTCCTCACTTCCACAGCATATTCTAATGAAATTTGATCCAGATCATACCTGAAAGGCCTTCTAGTTTTGTGCGTTTTCCTCAATCGAAGCTTAATTTTGGCAACAAGAAGCTGATGATCGGTGCCACAATCGGCCCCAGGCCTTGTTTTTACTGCTTATATATCGCTTCTCCATCCGTGCCGGCAAATAATATAATCGATCTGATTCCTGTACAGACCGTCCGGTGAAGTCCATATGTACAGGCGCCTCTTGTGCTGTTGAAAATTAGTATTTGCTATGGTCAGGTTGTTTTCTTGACAAAACTCTACTAGCTTCTGCCCAGCTTCATTTGGCTCGCCAAGACCGAACTTGCCTATAATTCCGGATATTTCTTCACTCCCGACCTTAGCATTCCAGTCTCCTATGAGAAAAACGACGTCTGATGATGGGGTGCGGTCTAAAAGGCATTGTAGTTCCGCATAAAATCTCTCAACGTCAGCTTCTTCAGCAGTAGTGGTCGGTGCATAGACTTGGGTAACTGTTATGTTGAAAGGGTGACCTTGGATCCGAAGTGAAATCATTCGGTCGTTTTTGGGGTTGCACCCTAGCACTGCTTTGCCCATTCTTCTGTTTACTACGAGAGCGACCTCATTCCTTTTCTTGAATTCGTGCCCACAATAAAAGACATAATAGCAGACTACAAATAGAAATGGAGGAGACTCCTCTCATTTCTTACTCACGAACGATGGACCCGCTTTCCGGAGGAACGTCATATTAGCAGCTACCTCTGTAAAGAAAATAAATGGTGTGGATTTAAGAATGGCTTTAAAGTTGTTATACGAGCGAAAACCCTGTTACGCATGGTTTTTGCATGGCCGTGGCGCGTTTGAAAGGGGTAGTAAAGGTTCACTTCGGGAGCGGAGGAGCTGATGCCTTCAAGACTGCCTTTGCTTACAAAATTTTCGTTAATTTTTTAGTTTCGGAGAAAATGAATGCGCCGTATATCTCTCACTTTTCGATAGACACCTACAACTAATTATGGCAAGGTGAATCAAAATGAACGAGAAAAAAATACGAGATTGCACCAAAAATAGTATTGCTTACGCTGTAAAACGAATTTGAGCAGTTCAACCCTGCTGGACCGAACGTGGACTGAGAGCTTTCGCTGCAGGCGGCTGAGGGTTGCATCGAACACAACCAGCGTTTCATTTGAACGCATCAAACTTCACCGGCATTTTAGGCAGAATGGCAGAATCCGCTTTCATGCCCGGCGCATGCGATGCCGGCGGATGCTTTCCTGCCACTCGGTCAGCTTTCCGCGTGGCGTGCGCATGCGCATTGCGGAGGCTGCCCTTCTCCACGCCGGCGCACGCATCTGCTGGGATGCCAATACCATACTCCTCCTCTCTGTAGCGAGCGCTGCAGCGGATCACCTGTAGAACGGCGCAGCTGGCTGGCATGATTATGGCGCATGCGCACTGCCGCTCTTTCTTCAGGCACCACCAAATGCGCGATAGGTAGCGTAGTGTAGCTCTCGCTACAAAAGATTAATCGTTTTCAGATGGATGTGAGTACGACGGTAAGAAGTTTTCATCGACTCATGAACCGGAGGATTGTGGGTTGTGGACATGCGACAAGAGCCAGAAGACAGTCACCCTCATGCTGTAAGCCTAAATATTTAGTACGATGGTAATGTATATGTAAATCTCTGCAAACTATCATTAAAAAGCAGTGGATGGATCTTTAGTTTGACAAAAACTATCACATTTTGCTTTCTTATATCACCGCTTTAAGTTGGTATTTAGCATGAATTATGTTCGTTTCCTCATGTGCATGTTTAACAAACAGCGGTCAGGAATACTCACAGAAACATCAAATTCAAAGAAAGAAATATGGAACCTTTGCTGCACGCAAAAAAAAAATAAATGATAGGCATCGGCTTTCCTCAAAGATATTCAGAGCGTATTTAAATTGAAGGGTACGACGCGCTAGATTTATTGGGTTCCTCAGCGGCCTGAGATACTCTTTGCATATCACTCCGCAGACAAAAAACTGTTCTTTCTTCACGTTTGATGTCTTTGGTGACAGGTTAGAGTAAGGTATCGAATTATATAGAGAATTTTTCTGAGTGCTAATGCGATGAACTAAATGCATGAGCTGAATGCGAACTTTAGGGGCTGTAGAAACATTGGCCTGATTAATTATTTTGTGGATATTAAGTCCAAGGATTCGGCAAGACGATACTCAACGAATGGGTGACCTGCCGTTGTTAGATTGTATAAATGATTATGTTGACGTTGATAGCGAGTTTTTGCTATCAGCAGCAAATCACATTTTTCAGGTGCGCACAATAGCCCTACTTTGTAAAGATAACTACTTACTGCATCGATACCTTCGTGTATGTTCTCCTCAACTGCTCCAGGAAACTCACAACTGCTCCGAAGAGTAAGGGCATCTGCAAATAATGTAGGGTTTAGGTTTGGGATAGACGCTAGACACGAGATAGGAGAGCCATTCTAAGGTTAAAAAGGGGCAGGTGACACCATAGTGCCCTGAGGAGTGCCACGCGTGAGGGGGAAAAGATCGGAGATAGAATCGGGGAGACAGAACTTGGCCGTGCGGTCACGAAGAAATGCAGTGAGGTAACCGTACATTTTTCGACCCCAGCTAGTAGACGCAAGGTTCTGTGTGAGGATCGTGGGCAAGGTTATCAAAAGTATTACGCAAAGGCCACTATGGCTTAGATCTGAAAAAGGGCAGTGGCTCAAATTCATATACGAGGAGGAAAAAGAGGTTCCTACTAGACACATGTTTTCTGAAAACCAATTTGTTGAAGTGGAAATACATCAGTGGATTCAAGATGAGCCTCGAGTTGACTGAGCACCGTCCTTTACATACTCTTTCCCAGGCATGAGGTCAGAGAAACTGGGTGGAGATTTTGAAGCGCTTCTTGTTTTGCCTGGCTTTGGCAGTAGGGTTAGAAGTGATTATTTTCAAGACGTTGGAAGGTTGCTTTCTGCCAATGTGAATTTATAATTCTCAGACAATGTTCCTTGTCCTTGTCGGAGAGGTTTTGAATGAGTGAGTACGTAATCTGGTCCTCACATGTGGCTGACTTCCGCCTTGGCTATTCGGCGCCCAGTCGAGATACCAAAAGGTAAATGGCTCATCGAGTTCTACATTGGAAGCACCAGTGTACGGAGGATAAAGACTAGGTAGGGGAAGAGGACTATAGAGATCGCGGAGCTTGGTCATTAAGGCATCCCCGCCTAGTAGCGAATAGTGTTTCTCAAGAGTGGAAACAGAATCCAGTTGAGGCCCGAACAGCTATTTGGGTAAGTCTCCGGTTCCTTTTGATTTAGCGTACCTTTGAACGTGTTACAAATTTTGTTTCATTGATTCATGACACGTGCAACGCAGGGTTTTTAACCTGTCGCGTAAATTTGGTTACACGCTCGGAGAGGCGAGAATAGTTGGGCTGAATGCGAAGGCACCCTTGGCAAGAGTCGTTTCCGACTATTGTAGATGCGGATAAGGTAAGGATCCGGATTATCTGAGGGGGCTGAAGTGGAACTCTGCTGCGTGGCTTGTTTCTGCGCCTGCTCTAGTGCTTTTGTCCAGCTCTGAAGACTGCCAGTAGTATGAAAGGTGTCGCGAATAGTGTAAAAAGTACTCCAGTTTGTGTGGGACATTTTACGTTTACATGGACAAATACAGCCAGGGACAGTGAATTGAATAATGTACTGTTCGCTGAGCAGTTTTTCATCTGTACATCCGCAGTGCTCGGCCCACTGTAAGATCTGGCATGATGAATTTCTGGAGCCTGTAACTTTCCCGAGTAATAAATTTGGGGTATTATAAGCAGTTATTCGAGCTTCGTTTTATGTGTCATTTAGTATGCGGTCAGGTCTGTAGGTGCGTGGGTAACCGTAGATAAAGTCCTGCCCATTAAACTCTCCAGCTATTAAGAAGTCGGAGTCTCGAAACAATCTTGAAGTAAAGTGCATGAGGGCTTAAAAGCATGTACACATCAGAGGGATTATAAAAATTGAGAAAAAAAGGCAAAACTGTGTAAACGCCGTCACATGACGTTCAAGACGAGAAGGGACGTCGATGGCCTCACATCTAAGATTCCAACAAATATAAGCGCTCATTAATGGGCATAATCACTGTCATGAGCTGCATGCAGGGCACGGTAGCCAGGAATACCTTTAGAGCATGCGATTCCTGATTACGAATGACGTGTGGATATGAGGGTAACGTCAAGAGCTATTGGATAAAGAGAGATCGGTGCTAGTGAGGTTTCTGCTATTTCACTTTACAACGTACATGTTATTGTTGGCAGCCATTCTCATGCTACGTTAGCACGCTTCTCGGGTGGGACGGAAGAGCATGCAGCAGCTGCCTCAGTGGGTGTACATGTACGGGACCGTTTTAGGGAATGAATTAGGAATTTCATGTGTTCATTATCCTGCAGAAGATTACTAAGGAGGGTATGCATGATTTGCAATGCTTGGCGAATGCGGATAGTTCTTCTGCAATATGCCAGATTATCACGTCATTCCCGTCTTTTATGTGGCGCATATAATTCTCAGATGCGTTTGGTGATGTGGAATCTAGAGAAATCGAAGAGAATGGTCTCGGAAGACAAATGGAAAGTGGTGGGCTCGGATCACCGGATAGTGGCAGCGTAGCTGGCTTGAGAAGCTGACGTGAAGGAACTGACTCTTCCTGAACTTCTCGATGCCAGCAACTGGGTCGAGGGTTTCATTCGGTCTTCTGATTTGCCTGTGATAGGGGGGGGGGGGGGGGGGTCCTAGCGCTTGGCGAATGAAGGGGTCGCTTTTTTTTTTCCAGGGCTGACCAGATGTCTGTCTTGCAGTCGATAGTCATTTTTAGTGAGATGCCAAGAATTAGATGGCTTCTTCAGTTCTTGCTCTGAAGGCACCAGCTGAACCTTGAGACTCTTCCTTCTATTCTATGCAGCTTTGTGGCTCTTTTGGTCTTGCCGTTTCTATACGGGGCAGGTCTGGGCAAAAGTAGGGTGGGTTACACCACAGGGGAAGCAATAGGCGGAGCAACGGTGTCGTTCATCGTGTTAGTTGAGATGGGCTGAGCAGATTGATTGATGGTGATTGGTAATGCATACAAATTATACGATAGATATTGACAGAGTTATTAAATAATGATAATGAAAAAATTACAAATTCATAAAATATGACTAGGGAACGACCAATATGTGAAACGTCGACTTGGAATGGCCGTAAATGACTGGAAATGAGTAAATATGCTTAGCTACGAGTGATATGAATACAATGACTGCATAAAATGAATTATAGGAGAGGAATGGGAGGATTGTGCCCTTTTACTCTTAAAAGGACCCACAAACACCTCTCGAGCGTTGCCTACAAACTATCTCAGTCGCTAGATTATGTTGCGATACACAATTTCAATGTAATAAAACACGTCTCCGCTCAGTACAGATCCCGCAATCCTGTTCGAAAGTTGGCGCTCTATTTCCTTTGACTTTTGCGGTGCTCCTTCTCCTCTGTGCAACGCTACTGCGTATTAGCGTTTTCGAATGACCATTGGTCTTGCTTCTTTGCGACGTAACACGTGCATGAAACTACCACTTATGCCAAAATAGTTGAAATACGCTTAACTTTAAGTTATCAGGAAAGAAAATTTGAATGTTTTGTAGAGAGAAACATTTTTTGAAAGCTTTTTTCCTTGCACTTACGGTCTAGCTGAGGCACCTCGGTAACCATGGCACGGTCGCGCGCGGCGACCTCGTTCCAGAGAGAAGCGCGCTCTCCCTCGAGACCGGCCGTGGTTTCAGTTCCCTGTGGGGCGCTTCCCGCCTGTGTATGTTCTCGTGTATGTGTCTCCCATGCGAAATATACTTCGAAGTCGCCTTGCCGGTCTCCAGCATTAGCTCGGTGCCTTAAATTCCATGCCCCAGTGCACCGCGCCGTACGCAGTGAAGCAAAATTTCGGAAGCAACCGCTTCGTTCCGTGTCCACCAAACCAAAATACGCACCTCGGATCTAGCCAAGGCGAAAACATACGCTGGTAAGTAATGTGTTTACTAGCCTCCATATAGGTACAGATAAACGACGGTTTCACAGGTGCAATGAGTTACTCATTGTTGTGATGCATCATTACTATGGCTGCTTTTAAAATCCTACCGTCTCAACTGTTGACTTAGTTGCTGCAAACTCATTTTGTCACGTAGTAAGTTTGTAGCGTATAAACTTTTGTCTTATAGTAAATTAGCTAAGACAATTGTACCTACCAGGCTCAGCCGTGCGCGATGCGCGAACCCGCGGTATCGTGTGCCGGCCTATGCAGCTTTCGGCCCCTGATACTGGCACAGATTGCGGGTTTACATTGTGCGCAGTAGCAACGAATTAAGCACCCCTACCTAACTTACTACGAGCAAATAAACGTTACCGTAATATCAAAGCTCCGTGTGCAGTTTTACCACAAAGACTGACCGGCCAGTTGAGCCGGAGAGATACAAGCCGCCGCGGTAAGCACCTATTAGGATACGCATGCTGTATCTGCCCCTTGGCAGGTTTCACATGACGTGCAGTGATGAAGAGGCACCGAAGAAACAAAGAAAACTTTATTTCGAGAGAAGGCCTGCAGCATTTCCCTAGATAAGTCCTAGAGCACATTCTATTATGCCCTGAGGCAGTAAACAACGTTATTAAAAAGATATATATTCTATCCGCGTCCAAGCACTGTGCTTCTTTTTTCGCTCAGCAGTATAAATTACCGCTAAAACACAGTATTATTTCGAGCATATAATAATCAGCGCAATTACACTGTTGTCTTGTAAACTGCGTAGCTTAACGAATGGGGAACAGCGAGCCCGTGAAAGAGAGATGTGACATGGTCACTTGTGAAGTCGGCTCACTTTAATTACTTCCATTTACATCCAGCTTGGCCTCAAGAAGCTGAACAACTCTGATCGGCATAATTATTCGCAATCTAGCCTTACACAGACCTTGAACCCAGAGTTGCTCTGCCTTTCCTGCTTTTTGTTTCGAGCGGCAGCTTCGATGCAATACTGGAAGGGCCTGCAAACGACCGCACACCATGTAGAGGTGCCGCCATAAGCAAACAGCAACATGTTTTGTGTGCACTTTTGCTTGGCCGCCGCCAGAAGCGAAGCACAGAGACATGGGTACAACAATACCGTACTCACTCCGACAGAAAATGTCACATGAAACTGCGCTCCAGCTATTGTTAGTCGCAGCAAACATATTGAACCAATTGTTTCGGCTCCAGCGGCCAATGCTTTGCAGCGCTGATGCCAGTCTGTTGAGCATTTGGGTTAAGTATACTGGCAGTTGTACTGTGCAAATTAACAGTGATGATGAAGCGCAAATTTATGCCTGTGTGCAGCAATTGCTTCTTCTTCTGACGGTCTTTCATAGGCATCAGTTATAAAGTGGCGCTCTGAAGCTATGCTTGCAGCTGTCTCCCTGTGTGAAGAGCCCTGAGACTGTTTCTCCTCATCCTGGAGGAGCCTGTGGACGTACGCTGAGTGAAATAGTCATCGGGATTACAACAGTTCACTTATTTGTTTGTGTAACATTATAAGTAGAACAAAGTTTGAACTTACAAAAGTAGGCTCCATTTTCACTGGAGCGGCACTGAAATGTACTTTTCTTGATTTTACCATTTTCACTTTCTAGCGTTCCTCTGTTTTTTTTTTTTTTCTGTGCCTGAAGCCTTGAAGAATTTTCATTGAAGTGAATAAGAGCCAGACGTTACCTACAAAGAAGGTAACTATGAATTAATTGCTCATTATGTGGAAAGAAAATGTATTTCTTGTTGCCTACTAGCAAAATTATGCCGCGTAGAGGCTACTATAAGGAACCATTATGTGTTATATTAACATCGCAGCAGCAGAGATTGCTTCTGTTCTATATTCTATATCAAGCGCCTTTATATCAAATTAAGAATGTGATGCAGTGACCTTCCAACAGCAAAATGAATGTATGACATGGGCTATACAACGTCATATCGTGAATCACATGTGTTCTCACTGCTGTTGTATTCTTGCGATCATCATTAGGATATGTGATCACAGGAACCTTGAGCAGTCTTTCAGTTTCATTAGAGTAGCTTCGGGACATTCAAGACGGTTCTAGAGTGGTCGGAAACTTTCGCTGAAAACTTCGCGTTCTTTAAAAACTACCTTTGTCTTGGGACTGCACTAAGATGAGGAGCACAAAAGAGAGACGAGGTATTTTTCCACCCAGCCCTCCATGCTTGCCCTCAACTTTGTGTCATTTCAGCGTCTCAGCACCTGTCATTTCTGTCTATATGTATTCTTTGTGCGCTGTTCTTTATCTCATCCCATCTACCTATAATAACATAATAGCAATGACTTTCAATGAGGACTTTTGGGTGGCCTGTGCAGTACGCCTAAAGCCTCCTGTATCACTTTTTTCATGAAAGGGGATTACAGAATGGCTAGTGCTACCATCCTACCAAATATGTTTCCAGCATATTATATGAAGCATCCTTGAATGTCAGAAGTGTGCACCACAGTCTCCTCCAAATGTATGAAAACTACCTTTGACATAGTAGTGTTCCAAGTTGCGAAAAGAAAGACACAAGATAAGTTCAGCTAATTTTACAGCAGTGTATTTACTACCTGTATGGAAGGATTGTGGCAACTGGCTCTTAAGGTGCATTGGGTGCCTACTTTATGCAGAAGTTGGAATTGAGTTATGGGGTGGGCACTTTTTTTGGCAGATGTCAGGGTCGACTCCTGTGAATCGCAATTGTAGGGTCTCATTTTACCTGGCCTGATAACATGAGAACTCCAGATCAAGCACTGCACTAAGGAGACTGAAGTCAAGCCCAACTTCCATAAAAAAGCACCCAATGCGTCCAGTAACACAGCAGCTGCTCCCTCCTCACATTAAAATTTAAAAAAAAAAAGCACTTATACTCGTTTTCTCTATTTCTCCAGACCTCAGCACTACACCACGAGAAAGACTGTTTTGAGGTCTTTAAATGTAGTCACAGTGCAATTTTTCAGCCCTCCAGGGCTATTCCATAGCACAAACTAAAAACGATCGGCTCAGTTGCAAGTTTCAATGGGCTGCTTAGCTATTTGAAGAATCAAAAGGAGCAAATGAAGCACACCCTTCATAGATGAGCTTCAGTTTTTCTTTTTAGAACTGTGTTCTATTTCCTCTGACCTCTGTTCCTTTTGTAATGACAATATTATATGCATACATTAAAAGCTTCAGGCAAAGATTTATTGTTTGCACATGCCATACAGAAAAGTTGGACTACCTAGTCACACTGGAGGGAAAAATTTTGTCTTAGTCTTCTCTTTCATTCAACTTAACTTACTTGCACCCCACCATCTCGGTATGCAATTGATTTGGGACCAAACCTGACGGCCAATTCGTGAAAAGATTCATTGGAAGATGCTTGGGCCTTGGGAGGCAGTTGTCGAATGTCATTCAAAAACCGGGAGTTCTTCAGATTGGAGTTCAGCTTCTTGAGAGCACATGAATCTGTAAAAATATAAAATATACACAAGAAAATATTTATATATAAATAATTGGCTGATGAGTTGCAGTGTTGGTGTGTGTTCTAGTCAATCGTAGATGCTGAACCTGCTTACAGCTGCTGCATTGCAGCTGAAAACGGTTTTAGCATCATATTCATATAGAGATCCCAGACTTTGTACTACTATATTACTGTGAAAACAAATCTAAGAGATGTTGTTGAGCAAACATGATGCACTTTGTCTTCTTTAAAATTATCAATATAGGACCGTATAGAGAATCCCCTTGTATTTGTGTTCCATACTGGCATGTGTAACCAAGCTGCCGCAGTATGAAATTATCTTGCAGTCTCAGTACTCACATTTACATTATTTTGTTTCTTCACTTCTGTATGGGTTTCTATCTCGGCTATGTCATATGTGAACTTGCTGTTATGTGCAGATTTGTAGAAAGTTTTTTCTGCGAAGTTCTATTTCATTACCTGTCTCCTAAATTTATCACTGGTTGGCAAATGCCACAAATGTGGGCCGTGCACCTGCCGAACAACATCAAAGTGAAAACTTTACAAATAAAAACCTATACAAAACAGATTACCTCTGCTCATCCATTGCCCGTTTGCAAGGAGCTCATGCAGGCATTTGATGTATGGTCCATCATGGCCATCATGCTTATCGCATACATGGTTCAATAGGCTACACCACATGCTGATGGTCAGGTCGCCATCACACTGGCCCAGGGCAGCAACATAGTAAACATGACTTGTAATTGTCTGAATCCAGGGTTCTGTTGCTTCACAGTCCTTCGACCTGCTCACAGCTTTCAACTTTTGAAATCCAGTGCAGAGTAATGTTATGACCATGTGTTCGCCCTAATTATTAAAGCAAGCAATGGCAAGCATCTTTAGCATTGTGCCAGGCATCAAATTAGTGCTGCATGTGCGATTTGCTGTTCTTTCAATATGTCCGGATAGCTGAGTAGCGGTCTGTAGATATATTAAATTGAAAACTCATTACATAATAATATATGTCAGCAAATGTACATTTACCCCAGTGGTTTGCAACGATGAAACATTTTGTAATTCAATTGCTTGAATTGTATGATGAATTATTTGATTTTTTTATGTATAGACATGCAAGCAGAACTTGCCAACTTGGTAGGGTTGAAAATAATTTCTCTTATTATTATGCAGAAATTGGCGCTTTTGTTAAACACTGGACTCGGTAAGTTGAGGCCAGGCCTCATGCTCGCTCTATTGGGAACTGCAGCTAACTTCACGCAGTTAATATGAATTGCAGCTTGCCAATTTTCGTATCGCAGCTTTGCCTTACCTCTCCTATTCGTACCTGCTCACATTGTAGGATATGGTCAGTCTGAATGACAACAACGCTGTATGAGCAGTACTTGGCACTGTAGCCGGGGAGACGCAACGCAACGCCAAACTCCTGCGAGGTCCACTTCCATTCCATCCAGCTGGCTGATCTGCACCTGCTGTTCCTGGAAAAGCTGGGACCAAAATAAATGTGCATTTGGGAGCCACATGTAACATTGCGCTGAACTGTGTCACTCGATCGTTGCACTGCGGCATGCGCGCACTGTTCTTTTTTTTTTTTATGCAAGCTTGCCACAAGGCATATTATAAAAACCCATGTAAATTATTTTCCGTTCGGAACTGGAGAAGGCTCCTGCTCTTATTGTTGTCGGTGAGCTATTTGGAGAAGTCCTCTTCCCTTGTTGCGGTTTATTTCCCCCTCCGGCCCCCCTTCCGGCAGAAAGAATCTAGCTGTCTATAACTCCTGCCTACACTGCTGTCAACCAACACTTACACATCCGATCGGCAGTTGATCGCTTAGGGATTAAGAGGCACAACTTTGAGCGACTAAGCCAGTTCACGCGAGTGATAACGTTTCATTCGCACTCCCCCCCCCCCCCCTTTTTTTTTTTTAGGGTCAACCTCTTGGCACCCTTTTTTTTTTTTTTTGTTTGCATCTTTCATTTCTGAGAGTGTCCCTCCTTTCTTCTTCTTCTTCGTTCTTTTATCAACCGCCCATCTCGGTTTTCACGTGTTTCTTTCCTAACCGCCTCGGTTGGTGAACTTGAACGCGGCTACATCCGCTTGACATTTCATGGTGCGCTCTCTACAAACACCACACGGCGTGAAAAAGACGCTGCAGCGCAGGAGTCATGCTGCGATCATAATTGGGCACCGAACAGAGTTTGTTTACTTTTTGTCGGAGCGCGCGTTCGCTGTTTGCCCGTAGTCAGATGACGCCGAACTGCGGCTGAAAAACTACACCACTGCGCACAACTCCGCAGTCTCCTTCTCCTCGTCATTTCTCCTCGTCCCCTTTCTTTTTCTTTCTTTAGAATCGATCGCTATCTTTCACGAAGGGGCATCGAATAGTCAAACGCAAGAGCAGCCTAAACACGAAGATTTCAAGGTTCGAGCAAGGTGAACGAGAGAGTTTCCCTCCACAACGCCCGGAAGACCGCTCTCTGCGATCTCGATTCTGAATTTCTAGTCTTTCGCTGACAACTCATACCCTGGCTGCGGCACGAATATTATGGACCCCGAGCTCGAAAATCGACTTCGGCGAATGAGTACCGAAATGGGACTCGACCCCCATAAGTACACGCCATTGACGAATCCGGCGCTGAACCCCGACGGCGATAGTATACGACTTATTGGGGGCCGGTGTCGACTAGTGTAACAGTAAAAAATATCAAAATCCCATCGTAAGCTCGCCACTGGTTTATTTTGAGCAGTGTAATTCATGGTGATCATGAAAAATCTCGCTTATGCAGACCACAACGTCTAGCAAGATCGCCCGAGTTAAAAAATGCACTCTGTAGTGTGATAACGCGTCTAAAACTACTATTATCACAATATTTTCATTTTACACTTACCGGCAGTATTGGAAGAAACAGCGTTGATACCGCTCCTTCACGCAAGCGCAGTCTTGTTGGGATCCCCAAATCGCGAACCACATCCGGGTAAATATTTTAAGCATCGGGAGATAAATGCCGTCCACAAACGTAGATAAACGCTTTCTTCACCGATGCTGGCTATCCGATGATCTGTAGCCACTGTTTCCTGAGGTTGGCGTTTTGAGGCACTTTATGCAGAATGTTTTTCCAGCTACCACTAGCAATACCTCCGCAGCCAGAGACCGCACACTGTAACAACCTCCCGCTCATGTCCCGTCAAAACAACAATACATCACTTCGATAACTGCCCTCGCGAACTCAAGAGACTGGCCAGTCTAGCCCAGAGCGGTCCAGCACCCGTCGCGCACGCGACATAACACAAAATCGAAGGTGAGGTCAACACCAGGGATGTATAGCTTGGCAACAAAACTTCCGCTGAAGGGCAATGAGGATGAAGCAGACGACGAGAGGCCCCCGGCGGTGCGTCGGCAAGCAAGCGCGCCAAAACGGAGGTTGCGGCGTGTGGCGCTAAGCAAAAAAGTAAAAGCGCAAATGCATCAGTTGCGACGTGTCAGTGGGCGAGGCCCGGTGGAGGCCCGGTGGAGCCTTTGCGCGCGCTAAAATGTTGAAAGGAGGAGGAAAGCCCCGAAGGCGCAGATATTCAAATTTTGATTGAAAATAACTCTGCTTCCAACTGCCTCATTTCAAAAATTCTTGCGGGAAGGTTATCTTATATCGACATTCTTTCACATACTAGGCATAGGGAAAAAGTATCCCTAGCATCTTTAAAGTTCCTTTAAGAGATGTCTAAGAGACCCTCTAGTCTTTTCAGACTGCAGTTATTTCACTACTTTTCTTTACTCACTTCCTAAACATTCCCACTCACTTGTGCACACAAATCACACCCTTTCCCGCTCATTCACATTCAAACGTTTCAAGTTCCTCGCCACCAAAAGTTACGCTACGTAGAGTGCCCCTTAACCACATTTAGACATCACCATTACCCCTCTCGGCTACTTCGAAATCAAATTGACCTATTTTATTCTGATTATATAAATAACTAACCCACATGCACCAAATTGTTTCCCCAGCGAGATTTTCTTATCTATCTCATGCAATATTATTATTTTTCTTATGACTCGTTTTGTTATAAAATAATCGTGCGGACAAACCCGTAATGACACGAACCTACATACATGCCCACTTAATGCTTGCGCATTAAAAATGTGATTCTTGCATTCTGGGAGGACTCTTAAAGATCCAGGAGCCATTTTGCATCCGTCTCACACCTCACGCGGGTGACCAGTCTTCGCTGGTTCATAATGTCTACGGAAAGCTGAGCGTCCTCCTAGGAAGAGCTAGATAGGTCCAGTATGTGCCCGACGGCTCGCGGTTGTAGGATGGCCCAAATATAGTGGTAGAGATCATCCGCTGGAGCCAGACAAGTTGAATATTGACCTGAGTACAAGGCCTGTATTCCAAGTGAAGGAAAGCGTGGCACGGGGCGGCAGAAAGTTAGGTGGGCGGATGAGATTAAGAAGTTCGCAGGGGTCAAGTGGATGCAGCTAGCACAGAACCGGGTTAAGTGGAGAAATATGGGAGAGGCCTTCGCCCTGCAGTGGGTATAATCAGGCTGGTGATGATGATGATGATGATGATGATGATGATGATGATGATGATGATGATGATGATGATGATGATGATGATGACAAGGCCTGTGCATGCGACTGACTGTTACTGGTGAGGCATACGAGTTGGCCTGGAGCTGCCTCCAGAGTGCACTCTCGTATCGAGGAAATGGTAAACGCGCTTACCCTCGCGATTGTACGCCAATTATTAAACTTCGACGTTTCTGTTTGCGCTTCGGGCAAAAGCCTGCCTAAGGCTCTCGATTGATGAGCCTTTGCTTAAGGTGAGGAGGATGCCGAAACGATGCTTCTCTAGACTGTTGCAAACCGGTTTCGCGGCTGCCGCCGCAGTGCTAGAACCATGTTTACACAACAGCCTAGTGGACAGTTTGCCGAAGACTAGGGGGCCCTTGTTGCAAAGATGTATACTCGTGGACAATTTTTCGCGGCAGATCAGGGATGGATAAGTAGGAGATGAGTGGTAACTGGTTTTCCGTGCAGTGGGAAATACGCTAACTCGACAACAGCGACTTCACATCTCTCCAGTTTCCACGTTTCATCCTTTCGATCCCATAGCCTAAGCAACGAACAGCTCATTGCCCACGGCGCGAGAACACAAATATGTTTGCCTTCTCTGTCTTTCTTTCATGCTGGAAAAAAAATTTAATCTCACCTATGTGTCCCTAGCTCCTACTCAAATGCTGCATGAGGGCATGTCAATGGGCCAAAGGATCGTTGAACATTGCGAAGTGACGCAAGGTTTTAAGCGCCTCTTTCGGAGCTATTTCAGCCCGAAATGATGGTTAATTGCTTTGTGTGCTCAGCCGCTAAATGAAGGTTCGTTAAGAGAAAAAAAAGCTTTGCAGAATAATGGCGCCAAAGGAGGACAATGTTTGGGAACACTTGCCATGCATTTAGAGCTAGGGAAGCGGAGATCAAAAGTTTCCGCTCAGCCCACTAGCACAAGAAAAGAAAAATTCTGTTCAAGGCAAGTGCTATAGCCAGAGACGAAGACGAAACTTTCTTTTACAAAAGACCTACTTTCAACATGGCACGCCAATATGATTACTTATATACAGCGAATCTCAGCCTAATAGCAAATTGAATGTCTAGTTCTTTAACAACAGCTCGTGCGAACCTTTGCCAAACTTGGGAAATCAGCTTCCCTGCACATCAAAAACCATTTCCCCATGGCGCCCCAACCTGTTTCGGGGGCAGAATTGGGGTGCAGCGCATGAGACGTCTATTGTAACAATAATGCCGCACTAATTTTGTGCACACTTCTGCATTCCATTATGACCATGATTAAGCGAAAAAGGGCGGCTCTGTCGAGCTATTCCTTGGCATGTGCAGCACACCCTTCTTGCTTTTCAGTCGCAAAGAGATGCCGCTCGGCAGATTTGTGTACGAAAATAAAGATATAAATGCAAATATTCAGCGCTGCGCACCTCAGTAATTGCCACTATTTTAATGTGGTTTTTTCTGCGAGGAAAAGCTAGCTTACAGTGCTTTTCAAAGTGTTTTGCAATAACATAAGCTTCTAATTTTACTCGCTAGGTGCGACTAAAAACAATTGAAGTCCTATTCAGAAAAAAAAACTGCACTTCGTATGCAGCAGATTTAAAGGCCGAAGCTGGATGTACGGAGAGCTAACTAAATATATTTTATGAATTTAGCTGTCAGCGCAACGCTTTCTACTCACTTCGTACACGGCAGTTCAGATATGAACCTCACAAATGCGCACTGTAGATTTTATAGCATTACTGCAGAATTAACAGAAAATAGATGTGCCCTAATATACGTCAGCCGTTCAGCCTATCAAATAATGCTTGTTTTCGCGCTATTCAATCACTTGCAGACCTACAAAAAAACATCCGTAAAATTTGTAGAAATTATTTGTGGACCAAAGACCTGCATTAGCTAGATATTAATCTTAGATACCAATTACTTCGCGATGGCAAACTATATTGCAGATAAATAAAAAATAATTACCCTAATTTTAGACATTTTTAGGATTGCGGCAGAGTGTTTCGTAGCTCGTACAAGAAAATCAAGGTATCACAAATCTTTCGCTCATTCTAGGTGCGAAGAACTGCCCTCAGGCTGTTCACGGAATGCCACTGAAAATAAGTATCCGGGATGCTGCGAGAAAACCTGCGTTCCAACAAAAGGTGAGTGTCTTGCCTGCGTGATACTTTGGACAAAGGGAAAAGGCCGTTAAGCTTATTCATCGTTTAAACGTCACCAATAAAATTTGGTTTTACTCTACGATTATAAAGAAGGACTCACATAGTTAGTTAAACAATATACACATGTAAATAATACACACATAACCCGACGCACTGTTACTGTTGACCTACCGTTGAGGCGCATGCCTTTTGCCCTTAAACGTTCCTTCATGTAAAGGCAGAAGGCGCCTGTTTCTTGACCTTACACACGTTGGATTTGGGACGATAAATAATATACAATATAACGGCGCGAAGAAAACACAGACAAAAAAGAAGAGGGACAGAAAGAACGGCTAGTAGGGCGTTTAATGAGGACGACACCATTTTTTACGCGTCGGCACATGTCAAAATTAGAATATTGCCACAGAAAAAAAAAACTAAGGGTACAAAATCACGATGTTTCGAGCGCCAGAGCACTGACGCAGAGAGAACAAAGCATCAAGGAAAAAAAAATCAATTCCGTCGCACGATCAATTAAGCGATTTCCAGATATATACAGTTCATTTCAGTTCAGTTCAGTCGTTCAGTCGTGTCCGACTCTTCGTGACCCTATGGACCATGTCACGCCACGCTTTCCGGTCTCTCACTATCTTCCTAACATCGCATAACTTCATCTGCAGCGCCTCGAGGATGCCATCTAACCATCGCGTTCGCTGCCTACCCCTTCTCCGGCGACCCTCAACCTTTCCCAACATCAAATCTTTCTCCAGCGACTCCTCTCTTCTCATCAGATGACCAAGGTAGCACCTTCGACGATGGGCAGAACTGGATGGTGAATCCGAGGTCTTCGACGCGGGTAGACATATACATCAC
>JAJIZL010029177.1:67300-103191 GCA_023969395.1 Amblyomma maculatum
AAAAACCCCGCCGGGGTGGCGCAGTGGTTACGACGCTCGACTACTGTGCCCAAGGAAGCGGCATCGAATCCCGGCCTCGGCGGCCGCGTTTCGATGGAGGCGAAATGGAGTGGCGTCCTTGTGCTGTGCGATGTCGTTGCACGTTAAAGAACCCCAGGTGGCCTAAATTTCCGGAGTCCTCCACGGCGGCGTCTCTCATAGTCTGCGTCGCTTTGGGACGTTAAACCCCACAAACCAAACACAAAAACAAGTTATGCAATAGCTTCTTTCACACGGACTGTCAGTGGCGTGTGTTTAATAGACAATTGACATGACTGCATAGCAAGAACCTGTGTACTCGTTCACGGATAAGTTAAGATACATCAAATGATGCATCGCTGATGTTTCGCTTCCTATATAGGTCATAAGTCTATTTCATACGACCCCGTACGATCGTCGTGACTACTTATTAAGGCGAAAGCCTTAATAGGCTATGTTGGTGTACCGGCATGTGTGTACAAAACATTAGGCTAATTTGACAGTGGATTAAGTGATATAGTATGTGATAACAATTATTGATTGATGATTAGTGATAGGTGGTTAGTGATCATTTGATTAGTGAGTGCTGGAATTCAGTGACTTACGGTTTGGGATAGAGGTTAGTGGCTTGTGATTAGTGACAGAAGGTGTGATTAGTGATATGGGGGTTGGTGATTGATGGTTACTGATTGAGGGGTTGGTGATATTGGGATTAGTGATAATAAATAATTGTAGATTAGTGGTAATGGTTTAGTGATAAGGAATTAGTAATAAGTTCGTTCGATTCCCGTAAAGGTAGTGGGTTCAAGTCTCTGAAGGTCGTGGGTTCGAGCGCCGTAACGGTAGTGACAGGAGCCCTGCAAACAAACGCGTTTCAAGGAAAGGAAATTTCCGCTGTGCGGCTCGAGCACTGGCCTTGCTAGCGAAAGCTAAGCGAGGGGTGCGCGATGTATCGTGTGCAGCAGCACCGTTCAGGCTTTCGCATTTCTACAGTGCAGATTCTTCAGTGCTCTCGGGTGCTTTTTTTTTTTTTTTTGTGCCCACGCTGGGATTTCTTGTAGTGGGACATATAAAGATATCAAATTCAAAGCAGCATCGTGCGTTGCAAATGCACCATTCCCGTCACCTACCAATATGAAATTCTTCAAATATTCACGTTATTAACGTGAGAGCACTACTTCGCAATGTTCAGATTTCTGTCCACAGACCGTGTCCGCAGACCACGCCCGCAAAATCGTGTCCGCAGCAGTTGCGAGTAATTGAGAAGCGGTAGAGGTTCATGTGTGGTGTCAATCGATAGAGGGTGACGTATTGCTCCTGCGAGAAAATAATTAGGCCAATAAGGTAATTAATTAATTACAGGCGAAAAAATGTAAAAGTTGTCAATAGCATTCAGCTGAAAAACCAATAGTTCTACGGGGCAATAACCTCATAAAATGTCATCCAATCGCACAGACTCCCATACGGTGCACATCATTATCAAAAAATATCCTACATAAGTTATAATAATGTACAAGAAACTATGAGACCTTATGCAATTATATGCGACTTGTACGGGATCTTTTATGTGAATTGGGTGAGATTGTGTGAGATAATGTGAGGGTATTGCATCATACAGTTTTTCAGTGGGGCAATTGTGAGTAATTGATAAGTGGTAGAGTTTAGGAGTGATGTCAATCGATTAAAGGTGACGTAATGTTGCGTACAAAATAATAATCAGGCCAATAAGGCCTTTAGGTAATTAATTAGAGGCAAAATACGCAAAATTGTTTTGGCAGCAGTTGCAATTGAGACATCGTAGAGGTTGATGAGTGATGTCAATCGATAGAGGGTGACGAAATGTGTGCGAAGAAATAATTAGGCAAATGGGTAAATTAGATAAATATTTAGAGGCAAAAAAATGAAACAGAAATGGTTTCATTAGCGAATGGCTTCGTGCCACATTTGAATATATCAAATGCTAAAATACTTAATTAAATCAGTCAATTAGAGTGACGTCCAGGATGTGACGTCACGCAACCGGAAGTCGAGCCAAAAAAGGGAGTAGGAAGGGATTGGCGCGCAATTTCAAAGTACCAAAGACTAAAGTAGTTAATTAAGGCAGTCAATTAGGTTGACGTCAAGGATGTGACGTCACGTAACCGGAAGTAGCACCGAAAAAGGGCATAAGAAGGCATTGACGCGCAATTTAAAAGTACCAAATCCTAAAATGGGTAAACAAGAAGTGAATTAGGCAACTAGAAGCAACCAGAAGCAACCAACCGCAGCATCCGTGCTTCAGCATTACTCCAATGCCGATTCTGGACTGCTCTTAAATTTTTTTACAAATATTCATTATGCCCTAAACCTCGCCTATAATACTCCGGTAATGCTTTCTATTTGCTTGCGCAGCTTAAAGAAAACACCATCTGTCTTTATAAAGTATATAGAGAAATGTAGTTTTGTACGCTTCACCGCTAAAATGAATGCACCTTTGTCTTATAACTTTCGCATTCTGCTGAAAAAATAAACCTGAACGATCTGATTTAACTTTTGAAATTGAACATAGCAGTGCCAGTTACTGCTCGGAAATTTTTGTTTGTGAGTATTTCAAGCATTTTTAGTCTTTTTTACTGTGCTCTTTGCATTTTGTGTTCCTAGTTATTCTTTGCGACATTTGGCTCACATTTTAAATTAGTGATATCTTTTCATAATGTACACATGCCTGTTAAAATTTTGTTATATTTTCACACTTGACTGTCGTGCGGCTTATGCTTTACATAATTGGCTAAAAAGATAGGCTCTTTTCGTTTGTAATGCTGTGACACGTTGCAGTAGGCGTTCTTCCATAATCTTATGTATTGCCATCTCCCAGTTGTGCTGCCAGTCATCTAATCGAGTCGAAACGTTTTGATAGGCTGTTACCACGGCTTTTATACTCGACTCCTCCTTCATAGGGAAGGAAACTATCTTCAAGCTTCAACTATGTATGTTCACACCAGAAAACAAAAGAGGTTAGCACGTGGTGCTGCTCGTAGGCAAATCACTAGTCAAACCAAAGTTGGGATGCTTATCTTCCATCTGGTCTCCGAAAAAAGCGCTCCTATCAACTTCTCGTGAATCACTTCTTAAACTAGAAGCTAGTTTCATTCATTGCTCGTGCTCTTTTCAAATTAGAACATCATCTTAACTTACCAGTTCGACCTCCCGGCTTTTGCCCATCGGCGCCGCATTGTTAGTTTATGTTCCACTAATTCTTTTATTCTCATCTAAGACTAGCACCCTACATTTGCATAGCCTCATAACGCATCTAAATTCGCATCGGTCATCACCAGCTTGTGTCACGACCTCGCGCCCGTACGATAACATTCGCTTCGTCATTATTCCCTGAACGGCCAGCGATTGAACCGTCTTGCCCGACACCTTGCTGCTGCCACCTACCCACCTAGGTTGCTTGACCGCATTACGTATGTTTGAAGAACGAAACTAATTATATAATTTTAACTGTGGATTTATAATGCACTTCCTCTGCTATTAAGTTCTGTCTCACCCCTTATTGAATATCTTCTAACAAGTGTTTTGAAAGTAATAAAGGGAAGTGGAGTGAAAGAGCAATCATCGTTGTAGCAAGCTGACTTCGTAGCTTGGAGTACAAATGGCACGTAAATAAAATGTCAGCCATGGGTTAACAATGCTAATGTGCCGTCAATCGCTCTTTCCTCACATTGTAAACAATTTGCGACGCGAGCTAGGTGATGTATGTTGGTCGGAAAGTTGCCCATGTGTCAGTGTTAATGGCCACCAAATAACATGTATTTTGTTCATAACGTACTTATCTCGACATTTAAAAGGTTTGCAAAAAAGCTGTAAAAGAGGAATCAAAACAAGCATTCACTCTCTATCCCTCGCGCAGGGCGTTTTTGAGGTTTTAAATAAAACAGTGGAGAACTGCAACGGTACTGTGTTTGCAACGAAAGAAATGAGCAACTTTTAACTTTTTTTATTCCTTTTCACTTCTAAATGATAGAGCAGCAGCCTGCATCATTATGTAATCACTGGACAAATAAAAGGGATTTTTCTAGTCAGATCAACTAGTCCCTAATTTTATATCATTGATGTTTCCAAAGCACAGGAAGTAAAATTATTTCTAAAGCTTCCCATGCTTTTCAACAACCGCTGAATCCAATCCGCCAAAGGCACGGGTAGAAGTTTTGAGCGCTAGGCACCGGTCCACGAGGAACGAAGAATTAGCAGTAAAAAAAAGTTCATTCGTATTCCAGACCAACAGAAAGGCAATTAAACAAGAAAATGATGTAAATACCGTGGCGGCACTCGTTTTACAGCATTCCGCTATCGTTACGCTGAAAGACACCCTGGGCACAAGAAAAAGTTACACGTTTCACTACTTCTGCCTAACGGGGAGACATAATAGAGCTCGCATGGTGTGAAACGCTTGGTGTGAGCTTTGCGATAAAGTAAGCAGCTTGTTCTCCAAACAGTAAGCTTCGCTTAGGACCCAATAACGCATTGTCATCTTCTGGCAATTGCCGATGTTCAATCGTTTTTTGTTTTATCTTCAAATAAAAAAAAAATATAAGTGTCTTGGTCTCGTTGTTTATTTCGTTGGTTACCGTCGACATACTAGGCCCACACACATGATTTAAGGCCGGATTATCCAGGATTCAAAGGGTTAAAATGAACCGGGCCTTCCGTTCTCAGGAGCCCCCGAGAGTTGGTAAAAATGGTAGATTTCGAGGTTTAGTCTAAATGTAGTCAAATCGTGCTCTTCGTAATTTGCTTCAATAGATTGATGTTTTTATTGACAGGAAAGACAGAAAGGTTGATCTGAATTGATTTCCTATGAATATAAAGAGCTTATGCATTGCAATATCGAGTGGTTCAAAAGCTGACCGTAGCATTTAATGCTTAATCTCAAAGCCAGCTCCATATTTCGCCTGTCAAAGCATACAAAACTGTGTACTTGTTTTATCTGGTTCTAACTAGTTTCGGTTGTTTTCAGCTAATCCCAGCTGGTACTCAACTGGAATTAACTGGTTCCAGATGCTTACCGGCTGTAAGTCAGCGGCCTCTAGTTGGCGGTAGAATAGAACGGATGGGTTCTAGCTGGCTTACAGGTGGGAGTTAGCTCGTACCAGCTGTTAAAACAGCTGACCTCTGCCATTATTTTTGTTGAGGTCAGTTCTGTTTTATTAATCCGAAGCCTAAGCAGTCAGCCCTATGACAACAGCAATAAATTATTAGATTATGACTGCTCATAGCTGACAGCCGCCTCAATCATATTTCGCTGCTGTGAGTGGAGACGCGAGATTCAGGTGAAGTTCAACGTAGATCTCATCATCAAACTCTCCCAGCAAAAGGCTCGAAAACGCTTATAGAAACGTAAATACCTTTATTGACTTGTTTAAACGTGCTTAAACTTGGAATGAAAGAACAGACTTGTTATATGAATTCAATCCCCATTTAAAGATTGAATTCCTCTGAAATTTTGATACTTCCATGTTCTTTATTTTGTATACCTATATGAAGTGTTTCCGCAAGAAAAAAAAATTAGGAGGATGATTAAGCTTAGCCATGTAGACGCGATAGCGCGGCTTACGTACTCACCATATTTTTTTTTTTTAAAGGTCGCGGACGAGGATCCGCATGGAGAGCCAGCAAATAGGAGTCATTCAGCCCGGTATTTTCTCTTCACTGCTCAATATTGGTAAAAAAGTGTCAAACAGCCCTCACAACTTACCAAACGCATTTCTCTAACGTTATGCAGAGTGCGTGTATTTTAAAGTGCTTACTGTTTATTTATAAAAAGTTCCCTGAAACTTCTGAGGTGCCTAAAGATTGTCAAGTAGCTAAGTTTGTTCCGATTTTGAAATCAAACGATAGTTAGAACCTCTCAAACTGCCATTCTACCTCACTTACTTGCACTGTATGTAAGATACTTGAGCATATTAGTTTTAAACACGTAATAACATTCGTTGAACGAAACAATATCCTACACCCGAACCGGAATGAATTTAGAAAAGGCCTGTCAACGACAACACAGCTAATTGAAACAATATATAACCTAACCTTCACAACTGATAAACGTGGAGAGATTGATTTGATATTTTAGTCCTATCAAACGTTTTTGATCGCGTATCCCATGAAATGTTACTTTAAAAGATTCACATCTAGCGCAGCATCTGCAATGTAACCAAATGGTTGGAAGCTTATTTTTGAGGGGAACGTCAGTTTATATTTTACGAAAACCACTATTCAGATCAAGTCGATGTACTCTCTGGCGTGCTGCAGGGGACAGGCCTTGCATCGATCCTTTTTCTCCTGTATTTAATGGCATAGCAAGCAGCCTTACAGTTCTGATATTTGCTGACTATTCTATCATATACAAAAAAAAAACATTAGCCATGTACATCAGCCTGCATTGCAGAACGCATTAACATCAATTGACGACTGGTGTCAAAATTGGGAAATGAAAATTAACCATGAAAAGTCTGCCTCTATGAATATAGCCAAAACGCAAACTCTGCTTTAATTTCTTACAGTATACAGCACACACCAATAAAACAAGTGAGTGATCATAAGTACCTAGGAGTGGTACTTTCATCAGATCTGAAATGGGAAAAACGTGTTGCGTTGCATTTATAACAGGCAAGGTTCTTTCTGTTCTCCATTCATTAAAGCGCGCAATGAGCTACGCAGCCCCCGATTCGAAAATTTTGCTTAACCTACACTAATTCCTTCTATACTTAAATATAGCATAATCGTCTGGATTTCATATACAAAATAATGTACACAAAAATTAGAGTGTCCAACTCAAATCAGTAAGATTTACACACAAAAGATATAGACGTGATGATTCAGCAATCTAACTGAATAAAGCTGGCCTTCCAAGTATGAGTGCTCATGTCAAGTTGGTACGTCTCACGCTACATCCCTCCTTTAAACGTTTACTTTAAAACAGACGCGAGTCGTTTTTGTATCCATTTACTTCAGGCAATACTCGGAAGATTATAAACATTTAAATTAATATAGGTTCAACAATGATTCGTTCGCGTATTCATTCTTTCTCCAAGGGGCTAGAGACTGGAATTCCCTGCCTAATGATGTCAACACTACTACGCTTTCCTCATGCATCTGTAAGCTCGGTAGTATTGTTTGTTATTCGTAAGGTAAGTTAATTCAAATAGCGTCATTATTTTACTGTTGCTCGACATGATTATTTATTCTTATCAGGTTATTGTCAGTTTTGGGGTGTTTTATCTTTAACGTTCCGTTAGTTCACTAGTTTAAAATAGCTGTTGGAACTGTTCTATGTTTTTGCTACTGATGGGCATTATCGATTTTTTTTTTCTGTTTTTATCCTCTTTAGCTTCATTTTGTAGAATGCCATCTCCCAAACCTGCAATAGCCTCAACCGAGGCTACTGTTGTACATTGTAAATAAAGAAAATAAAATAACACTGTCCCATAATAAATATAAAAGGGTAAATTAATTGTGCACCCTGTTTTCAGTGTTCACTCTATTTTTTTCCGAACGCATGCAGTCTACGGCGTCGGCGGCTTATGGGGACAGTGCTACACGCGATATTTTGTAACAAGCTAAATTTCTTCAACAAATTGGAAGCAAAAACAGTGCGGGATGTTGTGCAAAATGTGAATATATGGTCTTTGTAAATGTAGACAATCTGTATAAATGTAGATGAACATTACTGATTACTGGAGCATGTTAAAGCATTTATTTTGTGCCTGTTCAGTAACGATGTCATTTTCGACGAGCGTCATCATTTCGGAAAGGTGCAGGCCCCCACATTATGAGAGCATCTGAAGTAATAAAGGTACTTTAAGTCAGCATGTAGAACATACTATCGCAGTTTGAATAGAAAAACTGCCTTGGGCGAAGTTCGTTTTATCTTTCTGGGTAAATTCACAAAAATATTAGATTATCTGTAGGGAATTTGCCGCAAAATTTTTCGAAACCTTATGAATGAAAGACACATCTCTAGTTCGCGTGTGGGGTAGACGTAGCCGGTATAACAAGCAAAACTGTTTATTTATACATCAGGTAATGGCGCCCGTTTTCCGCTCTATGCCCATGCCGGGGTCTCCCGGCGGTCCGCCTGGTTAGCTTGCCGCTTGGGGCGCTGTCGTCAGTGGCGCCCACAACACCCCCCTTTCTTGAAAGGTTTCATCTCACAGGTCCAGGCGTTCTGGTCGCTTATAAACACGTCCACTTCTTGTGGTGCTCATGTCCTGCAACGGTTACAGGTGTCTTCCTGTACGTCTTGCTTGTCCTCTGCGGTTTGTGCAACGTAGAACCTTGGTTCTGATGTTGGCTGTGTTACCACGCCGTGTGATGCAGCTCCAGCGAGGATGCGCACCGCTGTGCCTGGTGGTAAGCGCTCTCGGCTCCGTACCTTGTGCCGGGTGTCGTATGATCGTTTTGCACGAGCTCTGTAGGCTTCATTATTTTGTCTGAATTCGCTGTCGTCCCATTTTGAGGCTAGCAGCTTCGCAGTGGTTAGTACAGTGGTGTTCAGACGACGACCCATTAAGAGTTCTCCTGGTGAAAACCCTTCCACGCTGGGTGTGGCCCTGTAGGCAAGCAGCGCTTCGTGTATGTTGGAAGACTTCCTCAAAAGCTGCTTTGCTGTCTGCACAGCCCTCTCAGCCATACCGTTGCTCTGTGGGTAGTAAGGGCTTGAGGTTGTGTGTGAGGCTCCCCAGTGATGCACTAGTTCTTTGAACTCTGTGGAAGTGAACTGCGGCCCGTTGTCTGCGCGTATTGTCCGTGGAACCCCGGGCCATGCAAAAATTGGCTCCAAGACTAGGACTATGTTTTTTGTAGCTGTCCTCGGCAGCTGTTCTAGCTCGAAAAATTGGGAGTAGTAGCCTACTACAAGAGATCCATGCCGACTGTGCCCCAAGGGTGTGCTGGCAATGGGGTTAGAAGCAGGGGTTCTGTTTCTGGCTTTCTGTGCTCTCTACAAGTTGGACACTTTCCCACGTAGTCTTCAATGTGCTTGCCCATGCCTGGCCACCATATGCATTCTCTTGCCCTCGCTCGGCACCTCGTTATGCCCAAGTAGCCTGCATGGAGTTTTTTCAGAACCTCTACTCTGATGTCTGGCGGTATGATTATTCTGTCGCTTTTGAATAGCAGACCATCAACGAGCGAAATCTCACTAGCCACCTCGACGTACCTTTTCAGGTCAGGTGACAGCCCATGCACAGTTGGCCATGATGTAGTGCAGAAGGTAGCCACCCTGGAAAGTGTTTCGCCTAACTGGATGCTTAGCCTGATTCTGTCCAGCATTTGGTTTGAAGCAGAGAGCTGTTCAAGTGCTAATTCTTCAAACTCGCGCACTGCACTCTCGAGAGTTCTTTCTTTGTCTGCTGGTTTCCCAGATGGCTTCCGGGACATAAGGTCAGCTGTGTACAGCTTTTTGCCGGGAGTGTGGGACATCGTGTAGTCGTACTCCAAAAGGCGCATCCTGAAACGTTGAAGGCGAGGACTCAGCTCGTCAAGTCGTTTAGTCGTCAGCAGCGGTATTAACGGCTTGTCGTCCGTTTCCACGTGAAAGGTTGGTCCCATCAGGTATTTGCGGAAATGTTCGCAAGCCCATGGGATTGCCAGTGTCTCCTTTTCGATTTGGGCATACCTTTGTTCTGTATCCGTAAGGGAACGTGATGCACATGCCACATGTAGGAGCTTTTCGTGCGACTGCTGTAGAAGTACAACCCAAAGACCGTATAAGAAGCATCCACAGACACTGTGTGAGGGGACTGAGCATCGTAGTGAGTGAGAATCGGCGTCCTGCTTAAAGCTTGCTTGAGTTTGTCAAAACTCTACTGCTGAGCTTGGACCCAGTGCCAGTCGGCGTCTTTGTGGAGCAGGTCTCTGAGAGGCTTCGTAAAGTCTGCTAGCTCTAGAAGAAATTTTACTAGGTGGTTTGCAGAGCCCAACGAAGACCTGACTTCTGACACATATCATGGTGGGTCGAGCTGGACTATGGCCCTGACCTTTTTCGGGTTGGCGCTGACTCCTGTTGAGTTTACGACGTGTCCTAAGAATGTTACTTCTGTTTCTCGAAAGGAGCACTTGTCGATGTTGACCACCAGGCGGACCCCCGGGGTCTCCCGGTGGTCCGCCTGGTTAGCTTGCCGCTTGGGGCGCTGTCGTCAGTGGCGCCCACAACAGTGTGTGCTCACACGCAGCCAATCGTCGTGCGCTTTCGAATTACCTAAAAGACTAACCACTCGAGAAACTTATTTTTTATGAATGCGCGTTCGGACTTTGAGGGACGATGTTGTGTGCCCAAACATTTCCTAGAATAGCTCAGTCTAGATGTCACTATGTCCGTATGCTCTGTGAGAAGTATATGCTCAGGCGATGTGCATAAACAGCCCGCAGATTCTTCGAGCAAATCTTTTGCGTGTCTTATGCATGAACTTCTAAAACGCGTCGTCTCAAACATGACCACAGGGGGCGTAATAGGGGAGGGGGAAGTGGTGGTAGAGGGGTCTTCTTAGTTGTTTTGTTTTTTTAACCGGGCCCTCATTACTGTTAATCCAACCATGTCGGTGAAGATAAATGACAACCTCAGACTTATGACCATAAGTATTGGCATTCCGAAATCCGTCTACGATCTCGTTTGGTTTATATGGGTTTTAGCGTCCTAAAGCGACTCGGGCTGTGAGAGACACAATAGTGGAGGCCTCTGGAAATTTTGAACGTGCACTGAAACATGTAACATGTACTGTACGTGTCTATATGTTGTAATAAGTGTTTCTTTTTAAAGCTTGCTTGTCAAAAAACGTCTTCCAATCTCTGTCATTTCGACGCATACCGATCCTTAAACATTTGGATTCTGAGATAACGAATCTCGATCGGACACCGGGATATGACTGCAGCCTTCCGATGCCCCAAAAGGTCATTTGAAAGCCTAGATCACCTGAGAAAGTTAGCATTGCTAGCTCTGCAATTAGTTATCGGAACTAATTCGTTTCATTTTATTTATTTACTCTCAGGGCAGTTCGGCGTTACATATAGGAGTGGGTAGCACAAATCAAAACAGCAAAAAACAAAGAATACATATGTACTGGGCAGGTTAATGCAGGTGGTCAAATACAGCAGACTTGAAGCAGTCTGGTTCGGTGATGGACACGACGGAAGAGGGAAGGTGCTTCCAGTCCGTGCTAGGCATAGGAACAAATGATTCAAAATAATGACTAGTTGTGCAGCTGGGCACACCAACTTTGAATCTATGGTCCATGCAATATGAGAAATAAGTAGGAGTACTAAAAACAGATTGCTTCAGCTTTTCATTGGTGAAATAAATGTTGTGGAAAAGACATAAACGGGAAATGCGACGACGTAAAGAAAGCTCAGGAAAATTATGTTTCTTTCATAAGTGTTACACTAATCAAACGAGAATAGTTTGACAGTATGAAACGAGCAGAGCGATTCTGAATGGATTCGAGGGCTTGAATGAGTGATTTAATGTGGGGATCCCAAAAAAAATGAGGCATACTCATGTTTCTGACGCACAAGAGGTTTATAAAGAAGTACGTTCAGGGTCACAGGAGCAAGGTAAAAATTGTGGCGAAAGAAAACAAGCGTTAAGTTAGCGTTATTAGCAACATGTTCAACATGCACTTTTCATCATAGGTTGTCAGTAATGTATACGCCAAGGTACTTGTATCCAGATACAGGTGTTAAAGGGGAGGTACTGAGGAAATAGGTCACTGTCACCTCCCACTGGAACTCTATAAGCCAGTAGGCTTGCGGCAATATTGATGGCTGTCTCCAATTTCTGGCAATCACATCTGTTATTAAATCTCCGGCCAGTCTCATTCCTCTTAGTCCCAGCTGCGTAACTGCTATTTATTTTTATCTCAGCCTTCTTTCATTTTCAAGCCACGAAATCTATAAAAACTTCCCAACTTCGTGTTGCTATGTTTTAGCTCCAAGGGCTTTCAAGCATTAAATACCAGCAGTCTCTATCTAATGCGTCTATTTTGTTCACCTTTCACTGAAGCGCTCAATTAATGGCATTATGGGCTGACGAACATGCTGTATGGAATGCCGGTTAGGTTAGCACTGATATGCGAATAAGCTTCTGTGCATACGTCCGCAAAAGGTACACTGCAGATACAAAACAAAACAATAAGGGCAGTGCCAAAAGTTGCCGAGTCACCAAGAAGCTACCGTCGCCTCACGCGCCCAGAAGAAACATTCTCATTGTCAGTTTGAAGTCATTTCCGCTTCCTTTTAGAAAGATGTAAAAATTCACTTCACATGAAATCAGCATAAGCCTTTACTGAAATCCGCTGCAACGTTGAAAGATTGTCGTACAAAACCTTTACAGTTGTTATAATAGTAAAAAATAGGCAAAAAGGAAGAAAAAAAACACAAGGAACTAAGCCGTAGCGAGAGGTATTCGATTTTCACTCGACTGGCGACTGTGAGCTTTATATTATGTATTTCTAGTTATTAAATTTACGATGGAAGCTGTATAAATTCATTTGCCATAGGTTGCAAAAGATAGTGATTGGTCTGTTTTGTCAAGACTTTCATATAAACGTAAGGAGAAGGGGGTTGTATTGTCGCGACGCATTTTGCTGCAGCACAGCTGCTATCACAATAACAACAAGTTGGCTCTTTTGTGAGCAGGTTGCTTCTGCGTTCTCCAAAAAAGTATCATTGTATAAATACACTTGACTCAGACATAGTGATAAACAAGTGATCCCCTGTGAAACCATTTTCAGATTTACCCCGCTCTCATCCTACTTGAAGACCGGCCACACAGAAAGGTAAGTAGCATTGATGTTTCTAAATTCCTTTCTGTAAACAGAACCATGCCGCAAAACAGTCTATGTCGAAGCTTATTGTTTTGTAAATCAAAGACAGCGAAACCGAGCAAGGGATGCGAAAGGGGGACCTACGTTGTCTCCTCACATATATTTCTATGTATGAGCCCGCACTCGCTGATAAAAATAGCTATAAACTCCGTTTCGCTGCTGATTTTATTGCGAAAGCATTATTACTCTAGGTTTCCAGCCTTCAGCGTAGCGCGACCGGTAGCCACGTCTTAGCCACGTGACGTTGTGACGTCACACCCCACGTGACACTAGGGTGAAAACTGGGCTACCAACTCAAGTGGTCGACAGGAGCTTCCAACTTGGGTCTCTCGTATGTCAGAATAAGCCTGCTAGGACCCTGGCATTCACGTTGCCACTGTAGGCTACTAAGGCACGTTCATATGGGTTGGTTAAAGCGGGGCTTTATATGTGGGCTGAGGAAGAAGAAAAAGAGAAGAAGAAGAAGGTTCGGTAACTCGCAGCTAATGCTTTCGCACAGTATTTGGTTTAGCAGCGTTGAAACCTTGTAATCTTTTTTATTTCCTGCCTGCTGTTTACAATTGCCCTCGCTTATGAAATTGTTAACAGCTTCCCTAGTTAAGGACTGTCTGTTCCGGAATATGGTTGACGGGCTGACCCTGTTAAGCCTGTTTCATGAGCATGCGAAAGCGCTAGCAATTTCTGCCGCTGCGGCGCAGAAATCTCTTATGAGCTGTCGCTGCGGCTTGAACTGCCTAAGCAATGCAGTCGCAACACGCTGGAAAATTCACGTTGGATCGCTGCCACTCGCCGCAGAGTTCGTTCAATCGCATTCATATGAACCAGCCCTTTAGAGAACGATCATTGAACTTGAGTAGATGTTGACAACCATTTCATCCTTGGAATCATATCACATCCGAGATGGAATCCACAAGTTTAATGGCGCATAGATACCGCATGGATTCAATCCGCCACCATAATAAAATACGCAAGAATCAGCTAGATATGGTACCATGTCTCCGCTCATTAATCAATAGCAGATATACCAGGTTACCTGGGGATGGGGCAATAAGACTAAAAGGGAAACCATGCTGATATATTGTTACTTTTCGAAGCTGTCACGCTTCAAATTTTTTAAACATAGGATACTCTAATGTTCTCGCCCCTCGCCCTTCTCTGAGTACCCGACTGGATACCTTCGCTTCATAGCTCACAGCGTGTCCTGAAATGTATTGACATTCCCATCAGCGGAATCTATTGTTAAGGTTTATACATTAGACGGCGCTTGCAGTTTTGGTGTTTCAGAATTTTGTGCGCTAAACATGGCGGTTTCCTCCCACCTCGCCCGAACGCTTTCGACCATGCAGTTATTAAACTTTCTTAACTTTACTTTGTTGGGCTTCTGTGTAGGTTTGCAACTGGCAATTGTGGTAATAATTTTCGCAAGCCATTAACAACTACATTCAGGAAGAGATGAGTCAACGTTACCTATTAATATGTTCAGTATCCGAATTAAAACAAGAGGAGGAAATAAACAGCTCAAACTAGAACTGTGCAACAGTCGTCCAGACACCAGAAGGGCTCTGCAGCTGACAGCGACATTTCTCTTCAGCCATCGATACATCGCCAGAGTGAAAGTGGGTAATGCTTTTATTAAAACAAATCTTTCTCGCAGCGACTGCCGTGTGAAAGCAGTCCAGTGGCAATGCAGTGCCAATTCCAAATTTCGTAATGATTAAGCGCGATAAAGCATACTTTAGACCAATAAGACTTAGACAAATATGTCGAGCCAAAAGCGCGAGCTAGAAGCTAGTAATGCAGTTGTCAGCTACCTCTACTGCTGAGCCAGAGAGCAATTACTGAAATTGGTGCTCAAAAGACTAAACGAAGGAAAAAGTCTTAAACTCTGACGATGCAGCAATAAAACAAAATCAGAGCATGAGAGGAGTTGAACTTACTGTCTGGTATATTTCGTAACTACCATGTTTCAAAAAGCAGCCGGAAATGGAAGATTCGCGTATCTACCTATTTCCCGAATACGGCAAGCTACATACCCCAAGTGGATAGAGTAAAACAAGGCCTAAGACAATTTGTCGGGTATCCAATATGTCTTCTTTTCGGCCGGGAGGGGGGGGGGGGGGGGGGGGGGGGGGGTGGAGGGTATTTATCCTTCCCGAAAGACATATTGGATATCTTATAAACGTTAAAATAAACATCAGTAAATGTGCTCATACAAGCAGAGGTACCCAATTCGATATGGTAACGAGAAGACACGGAAGACGACTGCAGATCCGAGCCACGAGACCTAAATGTATAGAATAATAATAATTGGTCGCATTAGATAGGTACTGAGAGATCAAAAATGTCAGTAATTGCTAAAGAAACAAGTGTGAGGTTGAGTGCACATAGCAGGTACTCACACATCATGAATGTCAGTTTATCAATGTCTTGTAGGAGGAAAGGTGATAAATGCATCTTACCGACACACACCTATGGCACAGAAAGGCTGAGGCTAATCAGAGGAGTTGAATATAAACTGAGGTTAACGCAGCCGGATATGGAAAATCAAATGTTAGGCGCCACCTTAATGGAGAAGAGAGCGAAGTTTTCAAGGAGAAATGCGAGTTATTGGCATCCTAGTCGAAACTAGAAAAAACAGGCAGGGCACGTAATGCATAGGCAGAAGAACAATTGCATTTAAAGGTAAATTAGTGGATTTATGGGGCGGCAGGAAGTCCGTTCGCTGGGTATAAGGTGGGGCCCAGCTGACGCAGTTATATTGGGGAAATTTGGAAGAGGCCTTTGCTTTGCAGTGGGTATAGTTAGGTTGATTATTATGATGGTGACTTATCTGAGAATTCGAAGCTCTCATACCCAGAATATTAGAACTTCTTGAACCTAACATTTTTTGCGTATTGTAGGGATGCAGAATAACCAATAAAGCTGCAGAACATTACTGATCAGGCTTGCGGTTTTTGCTACTTGTTAAAACAATCATTATTGGCTTTCTTTGTCAGTCTTAACTACTCACTGTGAACCAGAACAAACTTCAGAACGAGAAGTTTGCTATTATTTGAAAGATTACGTCATTGCCGTCAATATGTTTATGAGAGTATCTTATAATACCGAGCAGCTGCCTCACTAATTTTTTCATTGTAGTTTTACCTATCCGTTGGAAGCGTGTTTGGCGCTCTTTGGCCTAATATGCCCTTGATCCATTAAAATCAATCCATCATCTTGAAGTCTCGTTTAGGTTACGGCTCGCGACTGCGCATTTGACATCTCATAAGAACCGCGGGAGAAGGATGTTCATTCATTGCTCGACGGTCGCCATCGTTTCCAAGATATTGTTCGGTTAGCTGCCTTCATTTTCAAAAATACGTCTCTGCGCTACTAGGAAACAGAAGCACTATCTGAAAGAATCATGTTACTTAAGGAAACGTTGCGTCTTTAAACATGCACTACGCAATGAACAGCCGCTGTTGTGTTCCCTTTCCATTGAAAATCACCCCGCACGACCATGAATTGACCGCAATAAATGGCAATGATTAGAAATAAACAAATAATGTTGCACGGTTTTGAAGGGCGTTTTCATATTTCAACCTAATGGGCCGTAAAATCAACGGACCGAAATCGTAGTAGTAGTGCAGAGTTATTTGTGAATACAAGCAATCGTTTTTATCTCGATCTCGGAACTTAAGAACAATCCACAGTCAAAATCACCGTTCTAAAAGCCAACGGAGAGACTGTGCCTTTTTTTTTCTTCTTCTTCTTTTAGAGCGCAGCTCTTTGGCGGCCGTTTCTGGGTTTCGCGTCGGTGTCGGCGTCGACCTCGTAACTAGCTCCGCCCCCCTTTCAGCCTTCCAGCTCACTTCCTGCGTGGCGCCGACCACGCGTGATATCTGATTGCTGCGCAGGCTCCTCCTTTCTTCGCTGCTTATACACCCTCTCCCCCCCCCCCCACTTCAAACCCAGAGACGGGTGCCATAGCGGGTTGCCGAAACGCAGAGTCACGTTCTCTCCACTCGCTAGCGGCGTCAGCGGCATCCGTCAGTCGCTGCTATCCGTTCGTCGCGCAACATTCCTACGGGCCCATGCGATGCCTCCCGCAACCTTTCGATAACTTAATTGCTCTCTTCATTTCTCCGACCACAAAGCTTCTTTCATGACAGCCAAGCACCGTTAGTGGAGTGCTTCTTGAAGGAATACGTTTGAAATTTAAAAAAAAAAGTCTGTAATTGTACATACGCGTCTTGTTCGAAATCTTTGCCTCAATCTATCGAAAAGATGAAACAGCTCATGAGCTGCACTCAAATTCTGCATTAGGAAGTAACGTAATCATAGGCAATTTTTTGGATTTGGAAACCGAGAGAGAGAGAGAGAGCAATAACTTTTTTTCGCACCCGCCAAAAATGACGTGGAAGAAGGCTTCAGTCCAAAACTCCTTTCTTTCCCCTAACCTTTGACCGGAGTGTCTTAGGACTCGGCGGCGGTTAGGGCGAGACCAATGACTTTGTGTTGCTGTTCTGCTTCAGGGTTGAGTAATTAGGTCTCCCAGAAATCTACGTTTCTATGCGTGTCGTTATACAAGAGGCAGGTCCAGACGATGTGGACTACATCTGCAGTGCTATTCATACCTTAAGATCTGGCCCACTGGGTGCTCTAGCCAGAAAATGCATTGACGAGTGACACAAACGCGAAGTTAAAGCGCCAGTCATATGCGGGGTGTCTCCACGAAAATTCTTAACACATCGCATCAAGTGTGAAGTCTTATATCATAGAGAGATGCGCTGGTGCGTTTTACAAAGCTGAAAGTGAAGAAAGGACACTTTCCAACTTTACCACTGGAAATTTGTCGTTTTTGCATGCATTATCTTTCTGTGATTCATTTCTGTGTCTCTTGTTCAGCTCCATCTCTGACAGTGCAACCTGTTATAGACATTCCAAGGTTCCTGTTTGAAGCGGCGCAATTGCCATCTGATTATTAAAAACCTCAACTTTCTAAGAACCATACCTAAAGTGTAGCTTATTGCATAGTAACATTCATGCTACAGATTACATAAAATATTTTGTCAAAAGAGGAAAACATTAGTTCCTGCTTCCAATCTCCAAACTTCAGAACAGCAAGATTTTGAAAATATTGTGCTCTCCGGAAATTCGGTCGCGTTCATTGTTAGTTAACTTTATGTCATTTTGATTCAAAAACGTTAAGAGGCAGTAAGCGTGCAGAGTGGTGCAAAGAATTAACTCTATTATTGACATTCTATTGGAAATTAAAAAGAATAAATGGGCATGGACAGGGCATGAAGTGCGAAGGGAGGATAACCGATGATCGCGAAGGGTAACAAATTATATTCCATGAGTAGAAAGGTATAGCAGGGTAACGGCAAAAACGTAGATGAGGTGAGCAGGTTAAGAGGTTCGCGAGAAATTGAGTTTAGCCTGCATAGGATCGAATTAATTGGAGAGAAATCGGAGAGCCCTTCGCCCTGCAGTGGTTATAGTCCGGATGATAATGATGATGGTGGTGGTGATGGTGATAATGGTGATGATGATTCAGAGATGTCCATTTTGTGTTTGTTTTTTTCTTTTCAGGTTACGGAAAAAAGGTGTGAGCCCTGGGAAGACGTGATGCTTGTACTCGCACTATTCTCGGGATTTGTTCTGCACCTCGTAAATTGTATTGACAACAGTGATGTGACGATGACCATAGTGAAAGTGCAGGTGAAAGGAAGTAAGCTATTCACTTCATCAAGACACCAATCTCCCCCTTAGCCGAGATCTAACTAGCTTTGAAGGAACAAAAATACTGCGCCACTTAAGCTCCATCTTAATGGTATGACGTCGTAGTGGTATGCGGTCCTCTACAACTGCACACATTATCATAAAGTGGTAAAGTACCGCTTCACGTGAAATATGATACATATAAACTCTGTTTGTTGCCAAGCAGTACAAACGTGCACTAAGTGGCCTACTCGCTAGCGCGTTTCGCTCCATACCCAAGGGTCATTCGTTCGAATCCCGCATGACGTTTTTCAAGCTTTTATTTCAGTGAAATCAGTTTCTTTGTAAAGTAAATCATCCCACATATGCGGAGACTTTTACTTTGCATTGCATGCCAGTATTTATTCATTGACACCACTCTCAACGTGACGTATAATAGAAACATTATTTGGTGTTTGGAATTGCTTACTTGATAATACGGCTTTGAGATGGTGACCGTTTCGACCCATCAGTCTTTTTCTCACGTCTAACGGCGCCGACGATAACGGTACATCTGCAGCATGAGACCATTTTCACTGTCGCGGTAATTATGTGCGTAGAACATGAAGCGCACGCTCATAACTGCGCCCACGAACGCCCTTAATTACCATAACATAGCTGCTTTGTGCGGACATATCTCGTATACAAAAATAGGGCGTAGGATACTTAACCTCCGCTTTTATTGGTATGAAGCGAGAGCGTACGGGCTCCCACCTGTGCTTCCCTTGCCAGTTCTCACTCTGGCGTACGTGAATTTTGCTATTCGTTTCAGCAGTAACATTTCAATTCGTGCCTGTAATATATAAAATGTAAAAGTATCGAAACCTGGGTGAGTTGGTACGGGTTCATTTTGTTACAGCACCACAAGAATGAGGATTAGACGAAGGACAGAACAATTGCCCACTATCAAGGGGAAAAATTTTATTGGGACAAGCAAATTATACTTGGTGATGGTTGTAACTCGGCGTTTCTTTTTTTTTCTATTTTTATTATGTGTATTTATATACGGCGAAGATTGTTGTATTCCTTCATTCATGTGCACTGTTTGTACTTTGTACGCGCTGCTATTGCCCTCAGTGAGGCCAGGACCTCATCAGGAGATCAATTACTTCCTTTTCGACATTCCTTACGGGCAGTACTATGTATTGCCCACACATTCACTGAATAAATATAGAAAACGTAAAAACGAACGCAAAAAAAAAACTTGTGACATGCGCAGTCCAGTTCGTGTCAAAGCAGTCGAGTCAAAAAGGCACATAAAACTACTCAAACCGTATTAATGGAAAGTGGATCTTCAAGGATATTTATACTCTGAGTCGAGTAATCACAACGAAGGCGCGCTCACATATTTATCGGCTGACTTTCTTATTTGAAAGGCCTCCATAATCTGCCGTGCGATTTATATTCGTGTCTCCACAGAACGCGCGTCTCTTCTAACAGTGGAGTGCATTTGCGACTGTTAACATGCTTCCCGGAACATGCGTCCCAGAACCGTCATCAAGTGACCTAGCGTGTCCCAATATATATATATATTTTTTTTTTTCAGTTTATAGTGAGTGCTCGTTCTGTCCTCCTTGGTCTCAGTCCTCGTTCTTGCAGTGCTACAACAAAATGGATATCTAAAATACTCTATAATATACGTACGTAATCTATCACATTACGTTACAGACCACCGGGCATAGATATCAAGCTTCCCTTTAAACAAGCCGTACGAACATGTCCTCGGGGCCCAGAGGTAGTGGCTACAGTCTGGGTACAAGTCCCGATGGGCACTATTGCATGAGTTGGCAGCTCAGTTCGGTTATGTCACGTGCTCTCGAGATACTATACAACCGACACTCAATCAGTGCTCGGTCATCAGTCATGCCACATGCTAACTACAACTCACATGTGATTTCCCCTCATTCTGTAGCGGGAGCTACACTGCGCTAGGTTTTCAAGCCGTCGGCGTGGCCCCGTGGTACTGTGTGCCGTACGCCGGCCGTACAAGAAGAAGAACGAGAAGAAAACAGGAAAAAATAGAAGAAGAGAAGAAACAGAAGAGGAAGAAGACAGATAACTCAGTAGTTGGTAGAGGCGAGTTGCTAGCCCAGAATGTTCGTTCGAACGTTGTAATGGCTGCACATTAAATCCAGGTGTCCGCAGAAAACCTCGCGGTAACACTCACAGCTTTCGCTCTATCACTAGGTTCAAGACATGCTTAAAACCCCGCAATTTCTTCACTCAAAAACGCCGACGCCAATGCTTTCGATGGAATTTCTGGAAGGAAGGTTTTGCGGCAAGCTGCTTGCCGTCGGCGGCATGCCGCGCGCGTCTTCCCGCTAGTGTGTCCCTACCTTAACACTGTCGTGTTAACAAATCTCGGCGCCACATCCGAGTAGTGTTCTTACCATCTCAATAAAATATATTGATCTTTTTCAGAAAAATGTGTCTACAAAGATCGGCAAATCTCCTTAGAATATGATAACACAAACTGCGAGTTGTTGTCATGCGTAGCAGAGAAGAAGGAAGTGCACCACATGAAGTAAGGATAAGTATGGAGTGCCATATTTATTGCGTTGTAAATTGCTGTCAACGCTCTCTCGGAAACAGGAGACAAACAACCATATCTTACATTTGCAGAGGCAGTTTCGATCGAAGTATACTTGAAACGAGCGGTGTTCGTTTCCTCATGTACGCACACAAAAATGCCTGTCAGGAATGCACAGGCAGTTCATATTTGAAGTCACTTGCATGTCAAAAATACGGTGTCATTTCTGTGTGAAGCTTTCTGCCAGAAAACAGCCTAGTCCAATTTTCTTTGCGCGATGTATGAAATGCGCGTCTATACGGCTGCTATAAAATCCAACAGCTAAAATTAATAACATGTCTAAAAGTTAACCTCTAACGGTTTTGAATTACGGAAATTAAATAGGTAACTCAAGTAAAAGTGGTAATAAAGAAAGTTTTACAGGCAGTTCAAAAAGGGGAAAGCCGCTAGCTAGAAACGGGTAACTGCCAATGTTTCTCAAGGCCGATAGTAATATTGCAGCCGTATAAAGTGATCGCAGATTTGGCATGGTTAGACCAACCGCGAATTAGGGGCTCTAAACATGGACCTTTACTGCGGTTTTCTTCTTGTTTCATGGTCATGCAGGCTTCAGAGGGCAAGTTCGATGGCTCGAGACTTTACTGGTAGCGCACTACAAAATTATGGGGCGCTTACGCATTGAGGGCAGCGCGATAGTGCTGTGTTTAGAATGAATTGCGCGCGGACGAATGTTGAATAACACGACGGCATGTTCACAGCGCCAGACGCCTACAGTTAAAAAATTCGGTGTGTTAGGCTGCAGCGATGGCTAACGAAGCTGATCCGTTTGCGCCACCGCTTTATAGAAAATATTTCTCGGTCATTGTTTTATTCCATGGAATTTCAAGGTAAGCTGAGACCGTACAAAAAAAAAAAAGATTTATATGCAAAACTGCTGAGTAGTAGTTTTAGTGCCAGCACAACGAATCTGGCCGCCCTGGGGCCTGTACGCGAAACGCGCCAAGACACTGGAAGTAGTAGAAACCTCGGTTTAACGTTTATCCTAATTCTAAAAATAAGAACACCAAGTACTTGAAAGGCTACTGACCTATCAACTTACTGTCCATTGCCTACGCTGTATTTACTAAGGTAAACAAAATATAGCGAGAGGTCCTTTGGCTACTCTGGGCTTTGTGAACATTCCTCTGTAACAAACCATTCATAGTACCAATAAGGTGATAAAGGAATTCACAAGTTATAACCAAACATTGAATAGCGGCTTCATATGTCACAAGAAAGCATTTGGGTCCGTCGAAAGCTTAGCACTCTGTCACCCGTTAATAACTGTGAGTTATTAACAATGCGCCACTAATGGTGCGCACACTCCCAGACACCCTTTAGTAAGTGAGGGTAGCTGTCCCATTCTCAAAGGAGATGCCCTCGATTTGCCTGGCAAGCTCAGCCGGAAGTCAACTACGTCCTTGTGATAGAAGAGCGTGGCCGTTTGGTGCCCAGCTTTCGCCGGTTCAAGCCAGACTGAGGCCTTTGACAGCAATGAACATTCAATTCTACTTAACAAGTTGTCATTATTACGTCATCAGTTCTACATTTATGCGTGGATCAGGGAATTTTTGAAAGCACGGGAATTCTTTTGAACTGATGGCTCATTAATCTGACACCTATGCACAGACAAGAGGAGTGCCCCAGGGCTCTGTGCTCTCACCACTCCTTTTTAATATATGAATGTGCGATATTCCGGTTCATCCTGATGTCCCTGTATATGTATATGCAGATGACACAGCATTCTTCGCCTCTGCAAAAGATATTCATGAGCTCTATCGTTCACTACAGGCTTACCTAAATGCACTTGCGGTCTCATTAGACAAAATTAAATTGGTTTTAAATGTGTGCAAAAGTAGTGTGCTAGTTTTTAAAACCAAAATCCCCTTATATGTTTCGTTAAACTACCGCTCAGAGGTCATACATCAAGTGGAATCTGTGCGGTATTTAAGCATTACGTATGATGCTAGCATAAAATTGAGGCCTCACATCAAGTCTAATGTTCGGAAAGGTGAGCGTGCCCTTGGTAGGCTCATACGGATAAGTAATAGAAAATTTGGTATGCTTTGTACTTTTGTACAAAGCCTATGTGAGACCAATTCTGGAATTTTGCTGCATTCTTTTTTCTGGGTGTCCAAAATATAAGCTGCATCCTATGCTGCTTTTAGAAAGACTGGCGCTGCGCCCCTGCTTAGGCCTTCCACAGTCAGTCTCTACCACTGTTCTGTACTTGGAGGCCCGCATTCCGGACCTTAACTCCCGTTTCCGCCTTCTAACTGTTAGATCATTCTTGCGATCATTTGAGCTACTCCCGACGTGGCTATACCTATTTTTGTGTCAAACCCCGCCCTCTTTCTCACTCACCAGTGGCCAGGGGTCTGCATGCCTCAGGTTGTTTTCACGCAGAGCATTTTAGCAAACATTGGTGTGGACCTCAGTTCTACGTCCTATTGGTTGCTCAACGTCCTTTGTGAATATAAATTATGATTCTATATTTCCATCTAATGTGAAGCGCTTACCTTCAAGTCTAATATCCAGTCTCCTATGTGAACACCTTTAAAAGTTCCCTGATTACACTGTAATTGCCACTCATGCGTCTGTGACTGCGCAGAAAGCAGCGATTGGAATTTTTTCAGTCTCTTTCCTGGAGTTTTTCGGTGCGTGTCCCGGATTACACACAGATATTTCTAGCAGAGTTTATGGCAATTGGCCTAGCACTACTAAAAGTTCTCTGCAGTCAATCAAGAATATTTTTTCTATGAGACTCTCTTTCTGTTTTGTTGTCCCTATAGAGTCAGCACGGGATGCTGTGTTGAGCCGCTCACTAAAGTATTTCATACCGGGGTGGGTGAAATAAATATGCTTCATCTGGGTCCCCGATCACAGCGGTATTTTCCAGAACGAAGCGGCAGATTTCCTGGCTAAATCAGCTCTTGATGCATCTGTTTCATGTACCATCCCTAATATCACCATTTTTGGAATGTCCCGTTTCCAGCGATATCAATACCTAGCCGCTTCATGCAATGATCCTTTGCTATCTACAGCCGAATACCAGCATCTCATATACTCATGGAGAGTTCGTTCATGTAAATCATGGTAGTGTGAGGTAACGATGACTCTCCTGAGATGCAGGATTCCTCGCCTCAATCTTTATTTATGTAGATGAGGGATCAGACCCACAAACCTTTGTGAGGCTTGCGGTGAAATTGAAAATATTGATCACTTCCTTCTCGCTTGCCGAAGGTTTTCACATCAGAGGAGGGTGCATTTAGAAACTCCAATTGCACGCTTGGGATTTACGTTGACGGTCCCGCTTCTACTCTCCTTCGGTGAGAATGCGAAAGAATTTGCGTTGCCTGAAATTTGTCAGTACTTACATAACTACACCACGGCTACGGACCGATTCCAAATTTGCAAAATTCGAAATTTTTGCTTCATATTTTTTCGTTCAATAACTTTTGTGATCTTAAATCTTATGTTTTTGTTTAGTTTTCAATTACTTCAATACACTAATTTAGTTTGTGTAGGACATTTGGCAGTCCACACTGAACCCTGGTCAATCCCCCTTCATGGGTATGTGCCAAATATCAAGGCAGAAGAAGAAGAAGACGATGGATCAATGCCGAAAGTTGCGCGAGTTGGTTAACGTTCATGATGGAAAATAGCGCGAAAAGGTACACGAAGGACGGAAGTAAGACACGGACAAGCGCTAGCGCCTGTCCGTGTCTTCCTTCCGTCCTTCGGGTACTTTTTCGCGCTATTTTTCATCATGACCATATAATCAGCTGAACATCTTATACTAGAATGTGATGGTATCCATCCGAAAGTCGATGCAGGCGCAGTCACTATTCCTGAAGCTCTGGGGTTGAGAGATACCAGTGGTTGGGAGAATGAACCTGCGGTGGAAGCTAGCAAAAAACGACTGGTAGATAGGAGGCTTAAAAGCAAAAAAGTGGCATAATGTTAGTAATGCAGAAATAAAAATTAAACAAATGGAATAATGGTATATATAGTTAACCGATCTAAAACAATATTCAAGATATAAGGAAAATAACGAGCATGATAGCAACTGCTACCACCCCGTTTCAAAGGGGACGCTGCTATATTCCATCCATCCAACCTTAACTATCGAGAGATTGTGCCAGCATCGCGGCTTCTCGAGCGCCACGGAAGGCCTCCTCCATGTGCACGCGGGCAAAGCCAAGGGTCTTCAACATTGGAAAGTCGACGCGAGCGGGCGCATCCTCGCGGCATGCCGCAGTCGCCGGCAAGGCGATAACCTTGCAGGACTTTTCTCGCCTGCTAGCCCTGTCCGGCTTCGGAGCTTATCCCCTGCCCTAACGTGGGCGGACATTCGCCCGTAACATTGCTGATGAATTGGATGACCTAGATTCATTAACGTGTTTTATTGCTAGCTGGCGTTTTTTTTATGTCGGCAATCTGTTTGTTGCCAGCCCGTGTTCTTACTTTGTTCCCACGAGTACGGCCTGCCGTGGTCGGCGTGCGCTCGCTAGCGCTCACCACGAGGTAGGGTCGGCAGTTTGGAATGTCAGCCACGATTAAGCGGGCAAACGCATTTATCCCCCTATTGGAATCCCTCACATAAGAGACCCATTTTTAAACAATTGCCCTCAGAGTCACGCGTGCTAGCATAATTGTTTTGTCCAATACCCCAAGGAAGAATTCCCTGAACGAGAGGTATAAAAATTAATCGAGACATTTTGCTTCACGTGGTTTCTATTGCCCAATTTGGCTTAAATGTTCTGAGAATTCAGTAAAAAATTAAACAAATGGTTTCTATAAACAGAGCACCGAAAGTTGATTGGTGGCCCCACCGGGGTGGCGCAGTGGTTACGGCGCACGACTATTGTTCTCAAGCACGCGGGATCGAATCCCGGCCTTGGGGGCAGCTTTTCGATGGAGGCGAAAAGCAAGGCGTCCGTGTGCTGTGCGATGCTGTGCGATGCTGTGCGATGCTGTGCGATATCAGTGCACAATAAAGAACCCCAGTTGATCGAAATTTCCGGAGTCCTCTACTACAGCGTCTCTCATAACCTTAGTCTCTTTGAGACATTCAGACCTTAAGGCCAAACCAGACACCACGCCTCTCTCCAAATGAGGAGAAAGAAGAGGAATTTGGCATGCTCAAGAATGGCGGGGGCTAGACGATTGGCAGGCAGGATAGAGAAACGTTTCAGAGGAACACGAGGAACATGACAGAATCCGTTGATTGCGGTGCTACTAGCTAATATTTAAAAAAAATGTTTGTGGTCTTGCATCCCAAGCGAAGCCTTACAGTCAGCAGAGAAGAAAACATTTCCGACCTGGGAGTCGACCATGACCCTTTAAATGCGCTATTCAGCAGAAAATTCAGCATCGGTGTTGCCAGCAACACGGAAGGAAACTGTAGGCGGGCTGAACGAAAATCCTGATCATGCCTCTGGCAAGTCGTAGTTGGTAGATAAGGTAATAGCGCATTGATCCCTCGCGGAAATTGGCAAGAGCTGCCAGCTCTGGTAGCTCTGGTGGGATGAGAATGGGAACAATACCGGAACCCGGGCCAGACACGCTGCCCCTACACGGCTACACAGGCTCGTACATGCGGCTTGATTTAAACAGGGATACACATCTATGTCCATTCCATAACCTGGTATTTCGGTGGCACTGCTTCTGGCATGTGGAGCCTTGCAGTTTACTCGCCCTGCGTGTATCCATTGTGTATTTTTTTTTCCTTCTTGCTTCTAATATGTTTGTTACTAATGGGTTTTAGATGGAAAGGCTTCTTTATTTTTTCCTCTTTGATGTGTTTTAGTTCTGCGATGGTACCTTTCTGTTTTTTTTTATTTTCTTATGGTTCATTAATTACACATTATTCTCCCGGTACCTACCTGTTGCATATAATACTTTACTTTTATCCGGTCCAATTTTTGTTTTGTTTTAATACTGTTAAGCGTTCTTCAATCCATTTATCTTCCCCCTCTATTTTTTTTTATTCCGCTCGTCTGATTTTCTTGACTCCTTTTCTTTCCCACAGTTCACCTCACCTTCCCTCCTCCTGGCAGCCTACTAGAACATCTCAAGCCTCTGGGCACGTGGGCTATAGTCTTGTTTTCTCTTCTGCACTTTTATTTTATAATTGGCATCTCTGTCCATTTTTCCCTTTTGTAATTTGTGCCATTTTGTACTCTCTCTTTTTTTTGTCTCAATTTTTTCTTGAATGTTCTCCTGTGTGTGTCTGGCCCTTGTATTCTATCTTCAATTGCTTTTTTTTTCTGTAATAACCTGTTCTTCGGTACGGGGTTTCTCTCATATTTATTTACTTTATATTTTATTTCTTGAGATGTTTACAATAAAGGGGATAACATAGACAATAATTAAAGAAGTATAGACACCAAATTTTGGGTGGCATTTTTCTTCGTGTCAGTGATGCGTAAGACAATCCTATATAAGGATCGCCACCTGGTTTTCACCTAAGACCGCTACACAATTTCCTCATCAGTTTCGATTTCAGCAGCCGAGAAATGGCTGTGACGTCGCAATCAAGTCTTGGCTAAGCAGGGATAAAAAACAGTGATAAAATGTCTGACTCTTCACTTTTAGCGATTGCTGTTTTTGAGGCAAGCTTGCTAAAGCATTGTAGTGAATTAAAACGATAGAGGCTGTTTTATTCATCCCTCACGTGACCTAGACTTGACTTTGACGTCACAGCCATCGCCCGACTGTTGAAACCGATACGGTTGAGAAGAAATTTGATTACAAATTAATAAGCGGTCGTATAGCGAATATTACGTGGTGATCCGTGTCCAGTAATGTCTTACGCACCATTACAAAGAATAGAACACGAACCCAGAAACCAGGTATCTATACTTTAAGGTATTGCTGGTTAAGCGGTTAACAAAGTGCATGTATACGAACTAGGGTACGCAAAGGGAGCTGCAGAAGGGAGTCATTCGCGCTGTCGTGTTATTCTTTAAACGCCGAGCGTAAGTGCCATCTAACCTTTTTAAGGCAGAAGCCTTTATTGCCTCAATATTGTCAGCAGAAGCTGTTAGAAGTGGGTGTCACACTTTAGAGAGCGCCCATATATGGGCATTGGTAAGCAATAACTAATTGAAAGTTTAGTTGACGGTATAATTGGTTGAGTAGATATGCTTATCCATCATGAGGAAAGCATTTAAAAATAAATAGAAAACCTTGTCTTCACCGGAAATCAAGCCTCCATTCCTTGAATCCCCAGCCAAGCGCTTTACCAACTGCGCATTGCTCCAGACCGTGAAACGCTCTTCATAATTCCCCTTGTCTACCTGGAAAATATCGAGATTCCACAAGTGACAGATACTGTGCCTTTAATTTCCTGTAAATTAATTATAGAACGACGGTGAACTTTGATGCGTTCAGTGGAATGCTGGGTGCTCGATAAGGGATGTGATGCACTGTCACGACTAGTCATGACGTCCCCAGGCGATTGACGCTTAAACGAAGCTGAACCCCACCCCCCGCGGGCGTCCGATCCAGGCGTCCGTCCGGCGCCTTTCATTTGGAGCTTCTTCAAACTCCGCACCACACAGCAAACAGTTCCCAGTAGCGCACACTAGACTTGAAATCATGAAAGGGAACCCCATGGTATTTAGGGGGAACACGAGGCCATTCAATTCCAGCATAATGAGTCGGCATTGATCCCCATTAACCGAACCGCAGACCCGAACGCTTAGAACTATTCATTTGAGCGCCAGAGACAATGCCAGACTGCTCAATAGTGGTTATAATTTTGTCAATGCTGGGTTTGTCAGTGCAGAAAAACGCCAAATCATCGGCGTACGCAAGCACTTTGACTTCATTACCAAACGCAACATACCCAATGATATTCTTGTTTCGCAGTACAAGCAAAGTGGCTCTAGGTAGAGGGCAAAGAGTAGCGGCGACATAGGACAGCCTTGCTTCACGGATGATCGAATTGGCACAGGCTCTGAGAGGTGACCGTTAACAATCAAGCGAGTGGAACAGTTGTCGTAACAAAGTTGCACCCCTTTAAGTACGTTTGATCCAGCATTGGCACAATCGAGAAGGGAAAACAGGAACGAATGCCCAACACGGTCAAATGCCTTCGCAAACTCAATCTGTAGCAGAGAAAGCTGTTTGTAAGAGCCAGAGCAAGATCCGATAATTGTACGTACAATATATATTTTACCACAAATCTGATGAGGGCCAATGAGAACCGCCATCAGATGTTGTAGACGATTTGGTAGAAATTTTGCGAAATTTTGTAGAGCATATTGTAGTCCACATTTGTCAACGTGATTGGCCGGACGACCGGGACCGTGAAACGCACATCATAATTCTCCTCGTTTACCGTTAGGATGATAGTAACGATAAGAATGACGCTGCAATTAATGACAATGACGATGACGGTATTAGCATTAATAATGAATATGCACTTAGTTTATAATAATAATGAGAGCAAACGTGATTCACCGTGTGCACCAGAAAAGCTTAGGCTTTCGCATTTCTGAAGTGCAGATTCCACAGTGCTCTCAGTTTTTCAAAAACGCGTGGGAAATTCGACACAGAAAAAATGGCAGCAAAGAACTTCCACCTCATGCGCATGGTAAGGCAGATGAAGCGGCGGTAGGATAACAAAGAACTTATAGTGTATTTGGTATGAATGAAATCAGTTCTTTAACACAGAGCACTTATCCGAACCCGTCTGCATCTCGCTCCTCATCAGTCGGGTTCATCAGGCGAGAAAGTTTTCGACAACACTTTAAACGATCATTAAAAGGGGCGAATAATAAATGCCGCTATCATTTTTTGCAAGCCCGAAATATAGCTGCATCAATTTCATGCGAATAAACGCAGTTCTCAAATAATAGGTGGACACACATATAAGCCGTAAAATGAAATATATTCACTTCACGCATCTGTGATTTAGCCTCAGTGAGATATAAGGCAGCAAGGCGCTATCACCCGCTAAAGTCTGGTGTGCTCAGCCAATTTAGGGTAAACGTTTTTTCTTGACCTGTGAAATTTGATCTTGTTATTTCCACCATGTGGCTAACCTACCCGAATATGCCAGTTTTTTGTACTTGTCTGACCCTTTGAGGTAATTGAATATTCCCTAGAAGACACAGCAAATGTAGCAGGGTGCGTCAGATAGGTCGGCAGATAATATTAGGAAGTTTTCAGAAATATAGGGTGGCCACAGATGGCACCTGACATGATTTGGAAAGATATGTGTCAGACCTGGGCACTGCTCTTCACTTTATTGGGTTTTAAGAGAACAAGCATTCGGGCTAGTTGGTATCGGATCGGCTTTTCAGCCATGAGTAACAAGCAAGAATTTTGCAAGGGGACACATGACGACACAGAAGCCCTAAAACCAGATTTTATTTCATAAAGTCGCCGAACCACTTCATCTGTTCAGTTCAGTTCAGTTCAGTTCAGTTGTTCAGTCGTGTCTCACTCCTCGTGACCCTATGGACCATATCACGCCACGCTTTCCGGTCTCTCACTACATAACTTTATCTGCAGCGCCTCGAGGATGCCATCCAACCATCGCGTTCGCTGCCTACCCCTTCTCCGGCGACCCTCAACCTTTCCCAACATCAAATCTTTCTCCAGCGACTCCTCTCTTCTCATCAGATGACCAAAGTAGCTGAGCTTTAACTTTAGAATTTGACCCTCCAATGAGCAGTCAGGGTTTATGGTCGACAATATCGACTGATTTGATCTTGTGGCCGTCCAAGGAACTCTCAAGAGTCTCCGCCAGCACCCCAATTAAAACGCGTCAATTCTTCGGCGGTCAGCCTTCTTCACGGTCCAACTCTCGCATCCATGCATCACAACTGGAAAGACCATAGCATGAGTTATATGGATCTTGGTTGGCAGTGTAATGTATCTGCTCTTACTAGGCGGTCAAGGCTAGCCATGGCTCTCTTTCCCAGAGAGTCATGGCTCTTCACTTCATAAATACCGGCAAAAAGCTCCCGCCAAGAGCGCTAAAGGTCGCCTGAAAGGGGTCACAAAGAAGGGTAAACAACGCCATAACACTGATAGTTATTGAACCACCGTTCATTCTCCCGCAAAAATTTTCGATCTAGCTTCTGCAACACCAGAGATATCGATGATTAAAAATGACCCTTCCAATTTTCCCTCTCAACTCGTACGCCGAAGGGAGCCATAAAAAAACAAAGAATACAAGCAAGTTCAAAGCTCCGCCCAGACATACGTCACTTCGACGAACTTCCGGTTGCCGCGCGCTCGCTCGCTGGCGTACTCGCGCCAACCCGTCCTCGCTCGCACACGCCTGAGGAGTTCGCCAGTTCGCGCAGCGACGGTTAGTGTAACCGCGAACCCGTGGTTATCCTATGTTACACGGCGGACCAAACCATGGTTGCACCACTAACCGCGGTTACCGCAAACCGAGCTTGACGACCTCGGTTTGAGTCGTTAACCGAGGTTATGACGGCGTCTGTTGACGGAAGCTACTCGTCGGCGCCCGAGTGCGCGAAACGTACGAGCGGGTCTGCTTCACAAAGTTATTCGTTTGCCCACTGTATCACGTTTAAAGATCGATGTATAGATTATGGTGCCGCCCGATGTCTTCGATTACGGCCGACAGCGCAGCGACTGCGTACTGAAGCCTTGTCTTGCCTACAGTATCGTTTGAACGGCTTGTTGCTGAGGAGAACGTCAAAAAATACGCGGCCTTAGCTATGAAAGTACACGAGTTTGCAACGCTTGCAGCACGGGATGCCGCGAGCAGGCTGAGGTACGTTACACAATTTCCGCGGGGGTGGAACGTGCAAGCGCGGCTAACGACGGCGCCGTGCGTGACCGTCTCTAGTCGTCGCTAGGTCTAAACTGTTTCGCTTCGAAGCCGCGGCGGTCGACGCTTTGGAACATGATCAACGCTGTCGTAAATCGTCTACTTATGAAACTGCCTTATAGTGATTCCTATCCTGCCATAGTAAAATAATTATAGAATTAACTCTGCCGACGCATTAATCGCAGAGCTAGTACGAGCAGAGCGGATCAGCCGAAATGCACCAGCGGCAGCTGGCTTGAGCAGAAACTAGCTTGTATCACGGCCATCGCTCTTACCAGCAATTTGCTGCTGGTCAGCGATCCTCACGAGGGCTTCATACTTGATATTCGGCTCAGTATTCCAGACGCCAACAAATTTTAGCACGCTTTATTTCGGACATCGGTGCTAACGATCCGCCGTGTCGTTCGCGAACGGTATGCGGGAGGAGGGGCCACAGCGGCGGTGTTTGTTTACGGCGGTCGAGGAAGTGCTGCCATCGTGCGGTGCTTGACCGTGCTGTTGAAGCCTCGTTGGACGACACTCCGATACTCCTGAAACCACGTTATATAAATAAGATATTTGTAAATGCAGAGTCGTTCTGCCGATCCCTGCGTCGCTTCGGTTGTTGCACTTTATGGGCAATGGCCACCTAACCGATAAAGGCGGCGAGCTGTGTAACAGCCCGCACAGAGTTCGAGCAGCGCATGAGCAGACGACTTTCGCAGCTACCGGAAGTGTGTCCGTGACGTCATGGTTGCAGTGACCGCAGCGAATGGCACCTTCTAGCAAGCCTTGCCAGTCAACTGACCCGTGACGTCACGGGTCAAGGAAATAGTTCCATGCGACACCGCCAAGCGACATTCTCTCTGCCAGCGAATTTCAAAAAACGCTGTTTTTAAAGATTAATAATAAATCGCTGGCTTTGTTCCAAGGAGTTATACTTTGCGTTATTGCTCAAAAGGATGTGTTCTACACACTGAACACGTTTATCAGTGGCTTCTTGGGGGCCGTTTCCGTGGACCTGAAAGATTTAGACAAGTGGTAATTAAGATGCCACAAGCAAAAGCAATAAAATTCAAGAAATAGAAAAATATTCCTGCGAAGATCCTATACAGTGACCGTCAGCCGAACCCACGTATCATAAATAGCAACTTACAAGTGGGGAAATGGCAGTGATAAATGTAATAGAAGCCTTGTGCATAAACAAGGTCATTAGCATAGCGCGACTAGAAGGTTTAAATCAAATGTTCGCACTTTTCGCTATATTTCTTCCAAAAAAAGAACTGGATAAACATGTGGGAAGCAAGTAGCACCACAAAGCTCAGAGCCAAAATTTCAAACTTGGCTAACCCGTTATATACTCTAGAATGGAACGAAGCGAAGACTTTAAGGTGCGCTATATATTTGAAAAAAAAAGGGGGGGTGCGAGTGGGTGCCCTTCAACCACATTAAAAAAACAGACGTCATTATTTATCATGGCAGAGGTTTAAAATGCGATGTTCATAAAGCCAAGGCAGCTAAGGAAGGAGTAAAAACTTGAAAGCTCAATAAGGAAAGTAGCATGTTAGCAGCAGTTAGGAGTTCTATAGTGCCAGAAAGAACGGGATGCAAGATAACAGGACGCAATATAGCGATGGCATAGGCGGATGACGCTCAATCTACGGCATACAACAAAATAAGGCACATGTAGCATACCCACCTATCAATATTATTCTATACTTCACATACACGCTCAACGGAAGCCTTATGACCGGCAAAGCTTAAAGTGAACGCTTCTTTAGACGCTTTCTAAATTTAAATGCAAATTGGCTTATAGGAATGGAAAGGCGAATTATCTGTCAACTTCTTTGCCAAAAGTAACCAAGCTGTATATTTTGCTTCTCACTTGTATTATAAAGCCAATAAGAATTCCCAGAGGATCCTAACTCATTAAAGTGTAAGGATAGGTGATCACCTTTACTTTACAGAGATTTAAAACTTCAAATAGGGTATCAATTTATTACCATATGGACGAGAAGCAGACCCTGCAGCCTGGTTACTTTTGACAAAGATGGTACATCTGACCTGCACTGTGAAGGAAGGGGGAAGTTAAATAAGAGATGCCGGAGTAGAGGACTACTGAGCAATTTCGATCATCTGGGGATGTTTAACGTGCACTGACATCGCACAGCTCACGAACGCAAACACGTCCATGCGATGCGCGATGTCAGTGCATATGCAGTTTATGAAGCGAAGCCGTTGTTAAAGAAATGAAGCTTCTCATCATACTTTTCCCGAAAATGATTATTCAGACAAAACGACAGTCGTGTTCATAGAAACACAGCACCTTATTATACAGCAAAATGACAATTCGGAAAAGAGGCATGGTACAAGGTCACTGAAGTTTTGTAGATATAAGTATGGTGCTCTAGAATATTTAGTTACCGGATGAAGGCATGCTTCCCGTCCTTTTCCGTGATACCAGATGTCCGTGATAATAATGCTGAATAGATGTTGGAATATAACTGCAACACTAACAGAGACCACAAACGCACAAGTACCCATCGGCTCTTTATTCCATCCTATGTTCCTATTTCCCGGACTTCAAGCACCAATCGCCCTCCCAAAACTAATAACGAGAATTTAGCCCCATCACATGTAAATTGGGAGAAGTGAAAACACAAAAAGTAGAACATCTCACAAGTACCTCTAAAAAATAATTGAAGCTTTCATTAAGGTTCCACATGCTAGAGCATTTTATAGGACATAAAACAGTTCCGGTCATCAAACTATATAACTATATAAAGCACGAGATTACTAATAAGACGACTTTGTTCCATGAACTGCTAACACTTAATAGAGCACGAAGTGCATAACACAAGAAGCGTTGATAAGTGCCATACTGATGCTTAAGGAGCTGTATACGGCTGTCAAACGCTTGACAATATTCTAACACCTGTGTTCAATATCCTTTGTGTAAATATTCCTCTAGAAAACGCCTCATACAAGCCGATGTTAAATTGCTTCGTGCTGAGCGGCACTCAGTTGCATTTCTCAAGCAAATCAACTCTGTCCTAAGTTGTATATTATTTTATTTCTATGTGATTGTGCATGTATAGTTGTAGTTATTTTTTTGCTGGAAGTTCCTGTTATTGTCTCTGTAATATTACAAAACACATGTACTGTAATTAACTATGGCCAACTATTTCTGTTCCCAAAGTTAGTTTTGTCGCTTCTGTTTTCTTTCTACTCTTTGTGCAGTAAATTTACTTACTACTACTACCACCACCACTATCACTACTACTACTACTACTACTACTACTACTACTACTTTGTTTACTCACTACTAATACTATGGCGCCTATGTCTTAGTAAAGCTGTCCTAAAGGCAGCTTTTATATGGGCACCCTACTACCATGTACTCTGTAGCGGTGAATTAAGCTTATTAATATAGACGCACATGAATTTGGTACTACAGAGCTGTATTTTCCAGATATTGGCCATAGCTACAAACTATTATGGATGGGTGAAATTTATTAATGTTGAAAAAGAAGCAACCTCCTGATAATACACATTTTCCAAATACCAACATAAGTAACATTACAAGCTTTTCCTTTCCTTCCAGATGCTCAGAACCTCCGCCAGGCTGCACACGTGACTCCACGAGAAGTAGATACGGTTACCCGACCTGCTGCGAAATAAGATGCGTTAAAACAGCCAGTCCCCCGGCAGCTCTGGCTAATAAACCAGGCTGAGGCGGCGGCTGTTGCATTTATGGCCATAGACTGAGGGCTCCATCTTTGTTTTGTCGCTTCTGTTTTCTTTCTACTCTTTGTGCAGTAAATTTACTTACTACTACTACCACCACCACTATCACTACTACTACTACTACTACTACTACTACTACTACTACTACTACTAC
>JAJIZL010029177.1:103201-118456 GCA_023969395.1 Amblyomma maculatum
ACTACTACTACTACTACTACTACTACTACTACTACTACTACTACTACTTTGTTTATTCACTACTAATACTATTACTACCCCTACCATTGCTACTACAACTATTGCTACCACTACTACTACTACTAAAACTTGCTGATTTGGGGTACACGTACGGGATACTAGCGCTTACCCGATTGTTGCTCCCCAAAATTCTATCATGTAATGCTGTGTGAAAGGGAAATTCAGCGAAAGTTTATTCTTCGCTTACATATCAGTAAAACTCGTCTTCATTGCAATATTGCAAATAAGGGCTATACAGCCTACTAGTAGCGAGCATAAATAGACTGGGTCAATAGCTACCGGAACAATGAACAAGTTTTTTTTGTCGGCCTAGTTACAAGGACACATGTACGAGAGACCACATGCTTGCTCAGGTAACACTTCACATTACCGTCGTTGCCGGGGAGGGCGGTTCCGTCAGTCTTTCAATACATTTACTGGCCATGGCACCTTGCTAATTTTTTTATATAAGAGCAGGAACAGCCACTAGGGGCGCCCTTACTGTCTGAGGGCATCGGAGCATAGCGGCCTCTGGCGCTCTACGACACACGCCGCAACTGAAAAATGTGTCCAAATATACCAACGAATGTTGACAGTAACGTCCCAATGATATTACTTTGTAAGAAGTTCAAGAAAATGTTACCAAAGCAATTTAGCGTTGAATTGGGCCTTAGAGAAGGAATTTCGACATAGGGATGTGTTTGTTCCATGTTCCTGAATCATTTTGTGGAAATATCTGTGGAAGATTCAGTTGCGTTCAAGGACTCTGACAGATATTGATGTGCCGCATGGTTGCACTAATTTTAACTCACGACAGTGCATGTTGCATGTTTCGTGTCTGTAGTGGGTACATATTGAACTTTAGTACAACCGTACTCGACATAAGCTACGCGACGACATATGAATTCAAAGTATAGCACACATTTGAATTCTTAATCGAAATCAACTAATTAGCGGTAACTAAATGACGTGCAGTTCCTTCAGTGCAATTATACTCGGCATAAGCTATCCAGCCATATACGACTTGTAGGTATAGCATGAATTTTTATATTTATTCACACTTAAATGATTAGCAGTAATTAGGACCTAGAATTAGCGTAGTGCACCTATACTCGACATCAGCTATCTAATGATATATGAATCGATGATGTCGCATAAAGTCCTAAGTCTGATAGAAGGTAATTAATTTGCTATGTTTAATTAAGATTTGCAATTAATCCAGTGCTATTATACTTGACTTAAGCTGCGCTCCTATGTAATACTGTAGCATGCGCTGAAGACGAGGACGCCCAGAGGGGTAGAAGAAAGAAGCGCGCTAGCTCCAAGACTGAGCTCGAGTCCTGTTACTAGATCCTGAGCCCTACCTCGGATGCAACTGCGACGGTCTTCGTTTGTGCGACAATACTAGCGTTGCTATGGCTTGACTTAAAAGTTTCACATTGAGACATAGCTGCGCCTTTTGTACTGAGTAGAGCTAAAAACACCCCAGTACTCGGATATCGTCGAGATCGTCAAAAATCCAGGTGATTCAAGTCAATTCGGAGACGCCCAGTTGGCTCATCTGATATCCCACAGCTTTACGTCAAAACTTAAAATCATTTAAGCCCTTCAAAAACACTGGCAACGCCGGCGAATAGCGCTCCCTAGCATTTGGCAGGCCGCATCTTGTCCCCCTCCCCCCTCAATATGGCCGCCGCAGGCTTCACCCCAGCTCATTGGCCGGTATAGGCGACTTCCACTCCCTCAGTTTTTTTATAACCTCCTTGGGAGGGGCAGATTTCTGCTCTGTGCCACTTAAACATGGAAGCCAACACTGATTTGTTCACGATAAAATTAAGTTAGAAACACCGTCTGGTCACATTTGGGCAAAGTGAAGCTTTGGTGGCCCAGGATGTCAAATTCAGGTAGTGGCCAACCCAGATTTGGAGGCCACCACAAAATTTTCCATGCTCGAATTATCTCAGACATCAATTTTCGTCAAAATCTGACATGGTGAGATTTTGGGGGTAGCTCACCTAAATTTTCAGGTCGGTCCTTAGATGGCTATGCTCAGATTAGTTTGGACACAAAATTTGTTTTCATTCCTGGGTCCAGAGGGCCAAATTTGTGGGGCGGACGCGCACTCTAAGCACACACTTTCTGCGCACACGTTTTGAGGACAAAAATGAATGATGACGCAATGTTAGCCTTTTACACGAGGTTACCAAACTGTGCAGTGATGAGGGGTTTGCTGAGGGAATGGCTTGCATACGCAATTACATGTTCGCCGGTTGCCGAACGTTGCACACGCACAGCACCAACACTAATCCCACTTGCATCAGTGTGGACTTCCGTCGGAGCGGAGGGGTTAAAGTGCCGTAAGTAGCATGGGATGGAACGTAATCCGAAACTTTACCTGGTTGAAATACGCGTCACAATCTGAGGTTCAGTTGAAAGGGACGTCCCTTTGTAGGAGGGACATCAGAGGCTAAGTGATGTCGGCAAATCTTGGGATGAATCGTCGAAAGTAGGAGCACAGCCCCAGAAAACTGCTGAGCTTCTTTTGAGTCTGGGGTCGTTCAAATGCTGCAACTGCTGCAGTCTTCCGTGGATCTGGCCGAACTCCGTCGCGGTCGATGAGACGTCCGAGTACCAACGCTTGACGCTCGCCAAAACGGCACTTTTTTAGAATTCAGGACAAGGCCAGCCTTCTGCAGGCAATCTAAAACAATAGCGAGTCACGTGTCGCGTTCAGTATAAGTCAGGCCAAAAAGAACAACGTCGTCTAAATAGCACATGCAGATTTCCCACTTGAGGCCACGCAGTACTGTGTCCATAAATCTTTCAAATGTGGCCGGCGCATCACATAGGCCGAAGGGCATCACACTGAATTCAAGTAGGCCATCCGGCGTAACAAATGCAGTTTTTTCTTTGTCAGCGAGGTCCATCGGAACCTGTCAATACCCCGATCGCAAATCAACCGAAGAGAAATAAGATAACAGAGAAAAGGCAATCTAAGGAATCGTCGATGCGCGGGAGAGGATACACATCCTTTTTAGGGATGGAGTTGAGGTGACGGTAGTCGATGCAGAACCTCCATGTTCCGTCCTTCTTTTTTTTACCAATATCACGGGAGCAGCCCATGGGCTGGAGGACTCCTGAATTGCGCCCCTGTTCAACATGTCTTCAACTTGCTTGGTGATCACCTTGCGCTCTAACGGCGACACACGGTACGGCTTTTGACGGATCGGATGGGCAGATCCAGTATGAATCCTGTGGCGTGCGCGCGACAGCGGAAAACGTTGCGAGCCGTCGGACTGCACGAAATCAAAGACGGGTAGGTGCTGGGACAAGATATTCTTCAATATCTGTCGTTGTGAGGTGTTCAACGATGCACTGATCATCGGAAGAAGCTTTTCGTCAGCAGGTGAGTTAGTAGCGGGGTCGTCTAGAGAAGGAGTATCGACAGCTACACAATTCGGGAGAGTTGCGCTACATGAAGCTAGTTTTGAGCCCGCTGGAAAAATAACTAGTTCCAGTGAGCAATTTATAGTCCACAGTCCGGTAAGGCCCTCTTTCAGGCAAAACAAACAAACAATGCGGTACTAACACATTTTTCTTTACGCACTGTAAATTAAGAGGCGCCACAGTAGCCTCAAAAGAGTCGTTAATAGCCCGGGAGCAGGACACCTGGATGCACACTGCAGAATGTGGTGGTACGACGACTTCATCACACACACAAAACGTCTTCATAATTTGCTGTCTCTTTCAAAAGTTCACGAGGAAGAGAACCACTAACCCTTAGCGCTCCCGTTCGACAATCAACTGTAGCACCGCACATATGCAGGAAGTCGATTCCTAAGAAAACGTTGTGTGTAGATCGGGCAAATACTGCAAACACCGCCGGAAATACTGTGCCCCCCCCCCCTCCAAAAAAAAAAAATCTTTAACGCTGCGTACCCAAACGTATAAAATAACTCTCCACTCACTCCATAAAAATCAGCAATTTTGTCCCAAACATAACTTTGGTCTTCAAAAGGTTCTTAAAATCTAAGATCATTACCGAAACAGTAACACCAGTGTCTAGCAACGCCATCGCAAGCAAACTGTCAACAAGCACATTAACCTTGTTCTTTAACATGTGCACAGACGGAAGAATAATAGGTAGCAGCGCACATTGTCCAGCGATCTCACCTTTATTGGCCGCGCTGGCTAGTTTTCCTGCAAGGGTGGCGGAGATCGGCGCCGTGATGATGGGGAATGGCGCACGCGAAATAACGGAGGCGGTGTCACACTACGGTCAGACGCTAGAGATCGGCTGCGGAGACCTGCGTTTTGCAAACGGCCCCTCCGGGGAGGATGTTCTGGCCGATATGTGTCAATGTAGGGCTGGAAGGCGTGTCAGTTCGATGTTGTCGGAGGATTCCTGAATGATGTGCGCCGATTGCAGTAGCGGGAAATGTGATACACGACACCACCGGTAGCACACGGGAATAGGCCAATCAAACAGCTGCGCTTCATTTGTCTCTTGCAAGGTAGGACGCGACGAAAATTCAAATGTAGGTTTCGGGTCGACGTAGCTTTCCCGCGGTAGGCGCGGTGTACGGTTGTAGTAGGACCGAGGGTCTCGGCGCTGATGAGAGAATTGCCGCTAAATCTGATTGGGTCTTGGTCGCGAGGTATCCAGGTCTACGCGGAAGGCGAAGTTGGTGTCATTGGCTGGTGTATAGCTGGACGTTGGTGGGCACGTACGTGCATAGGCTGGAAAAGCGTATACTTCATCCGCGAAGCCAGAGGGCCAGGCAAGCAGCTCACGTCATGAAATTTCATCCCTAGTGATATCACGGATGGCGCACAGGAGACTTTCGGATAGAGATTCTTCGACGCTGGCCACGGTAGTGACATCTGCCAGCCACCCAAACTTCGGTGTAATGCAGCGTATCTTGAGGGCCTTGAATGTCCGGCAGTGTCGAATAACGTCTGTGACCAAACTCAAGTTGTCTTTGACAATGAGGAAGTGGTAGACGTCTTCCGCAATACCCTGGAGCAGATGGCCTACCTTGTCTTCCTCGGTGATCTGATTGTCGACGGTCTTGCATAATTTCAGTACTGCCTCTATATATGTGGTACAAGTCTCACCGGCTGTCTGAGCTCTCTGAGCAAGTGTCTGCTCGGTCTACCTCTTCGTTACAGTTAGATCGCCAAAATATTCTTTGATAGCTTCTATAACGCTCTCCCAAGTGATCAAAGAGTCTTCGTGATTATCGTACAACATAAAGGCTGTCTGCGTAAAGAAGAATACCACATTCGCGAGCTTCGCCACCGAATCCCAGCGGTTGAAGCGGCTCACACGTTCAAAATGAGTGAGCCATTCATCAACATCTTCCTCTGCTTGACCGGCAAAAGAACGAAGCTCTCGAAACGGTAGCATCGCGTTTGAGGCAGTAGGTGGGCCATCATCGGGGACAGAATGCTTCGCGTTGATGTTCGGGACTGCTCAGTTGTCTGCTGCATTCTCAGAGAAATAGGAGGAAGACCAGCGAGGCGACAGCTCCAGCGAGGCTCCAGCGGTTGAGGATGCGTCGTTAGGGTATTCGTACCCAGCGCCTGCCACCAAGTTGTACCAACGGGGGTTTGACGTCGGAGCGCTGCACAGGTGGAGGAGGCAGAGAACTCGGCTGGTCAACGGCTGTGAGTCCGGCACCGGCACGAGAGCCTCTACATCTTTCTACGCATCTATTTCCCTGTCTTCTATGTGTTTCCTCTTCTTCAGGATTGCTACAATATATATACGCCCCGCCGGGGTGGTGCAGTGGTTAGGGCGCTCGGCTACTGTGCCGAAGGAAGCGGGATCGAATCCCGGCCTCGGCGACTGCGTTTCGTTGCAGGTGAAAAGGAGTGGCGTCCGTGTGCCGTGTGATGTCAGTGCACATTAAAGAACCCCAGGTGGTCGAAATTTCCGGAGTCCTCCACTACGACGTCTCTCGTACCCTGAGTCGCTTTGGGACGTTAAACCCCACAAACCAACCACTGATTTATTTATAGGAAGGGAAAGGCGCGGTAACTGTCTCACTTGTTTTCTGGCGCCGTAAGAGTAGGGAGGAAGATGGGAGTGAAAGTGGAAAGAGAGAAAGAGGAGCCGTAGTGGAGGGCTACGGAGTCCACATCTCTCTGCATGTCTTTTTCCCTGTCTATTTTTATGTGTTTTCTCTTTTTCTTGGTTTTCTCACTATATATATATATATATATATATATATATATATATATATATATATATAGTGAGCCCTCCACGGATCTTCTTTCATTTGTACATACTATGATATTCTTCCTCTTGTACATAACATCATCATCGTCCCGTGGCGCCGGCCCCGGCACGTGTTTGGGTTTTGTCCATCGGAATAAACGCCAGACACGGCATCCCTTGCCTTGCCTATATATATATATATTGCCACGTTCCTAGCGCGGCCGCCGTGCTTGGTGCCGACGATGACGAAGCGGTTGTTGGCTCGAGAGGCGCGCTGGTGCTGGACACTGTCATCGGAGCTAGAAGCAAACCTGACTCTCGGGTCCTACCTTCACGCAACCGTGTACCTTCACGGCTCCCTGTGGCTTTAGTCGTAACACTGGTGGAGGTGCCATTGTGATCCCTTCTCCTGCGGACGACCCGACGTGGCCGCTTCTCGTGACCACTCCAGTTCATTGTGCAAGCCGGCGGCTTCGATGCTTGCCCCCGGAAACCTTCCCTCTTGACGAAGAGCCCCTAGCTTCCACCCTAGCTATGGCAACGACACCGGCCGCCCATACCACGACTGCCCCTTCCCCCCCCCCTTTGTCCTGTCTCATCCTTCAGACCCCACGTACACCTAGGCTATTTCACGGTGAGCAGTTCGAAGACGCCGAGGACTGGCTAGCTCACTACGAAAAGGTCGCGACATTTAACGGCTGGGACGACGCTGCGAAAATGCACAATGTCTACTTCAGCCTTGAAGATGCTGCTCGGACGTGGTTCGAGAACCGCGAGGCCACATTCTCTACGTGGCCGGCCTTCCGAAACCAGCTCCTCGGTACGTACGCCAACAGTGACCGCCGGGAGAACGCGGAGCATGCCCTGACCTCTCGAGTTCAGTGTCCGAACGAAGGAGTCGCAATGTACGTTGAAGACGTCATGCGCCTTTGCCATCGCGCCGACCCGTCCATGAGTGAAGAGAAGGTGCGGCACCTGATGCACGGCGTCAAAGATCATTTTTTGCCGGTCTCGTGCCGAACCCGCCCACCACCGTCGCGACTTTTCTGGCTGAAGCTGTGATCATGGAGAAACTGCTACAACAGCGATGCAGTCAGTATGCTCGGCCACCGAATTCTCTCTCCGCATCACCGCCAACTGATCGCACCGACTACAATCCCGGGGCAGACCTGAGCTCCCTTTGCAACCTCATTCGCACCGTAGTTCGCGAGGAACTGCAGCAAGTTCACGGGACATTTTCCCAGGTCCGGCTTCTCTGGCCAGCGTCATCCGTGAGGAGGTCCAGAATGCACTTACACAACCGATAAGTGCAGTCGTTCAACCGCCGCACCCGGGCCTCACCCAGCCGATGGCTTATGCTGAGGTGACACGTCGCCCTGCCCTGCTTCCTACTCCTTCGCCTTACAATTCACCCGAGGTCGCTGTACACGCTGCGGAACCACTGCCCCTCTGGGCAGATCGGCGCCAGGCGCCCCGGAAGACTGGTATCTGACGCGCTCCAGATAACCGCCCTCTATGCTACAATTGTGGCGAGGCTGGTCACCTCTACCGGCTGTGCCCTTATTGCCAGATGGGCATGAGAACCGCATTCGTCCACAACCTGGTCAACGGCCTCAGGACATCGCCGCGTACGTCAGCCGCCAGCATAGTCCGCCACATTCCCCTCGTCGTGAGTCGCAATCGCCTACGCCACGCCACTCTTCGCCTTCTGGGCCACGTTATACCGCTGCACACCGTGGTTCCTCGAGCCGTCGTCGGGAAAACTAGCTCCGGCGACCTTTGGGGGCGAAGCCGCCGCACACCGATTCGCCGCAAAGCTTCCACCGCCGCACCGCTCGATTCGCCCCGACGTCGAACGCCGAATTCCCGTCCAGTTTTCGCCGCACAGACCAGATCGCCCCGACGCAGACCACACAACTGCCGCCCAGCTTCCACCGCCGCACCGCTCGCTTCACTCCAACCCGCCGTCAACATTGAACCGCCCTGACGCCGAGCACCCAACTGCCACCCAGCTTCCGCCGCCGCACCGCTCGCTTCGCTCCGAGCCGACGTCGACAGGCCCTGGTCGGGGCCGCGTCTCCCTGGACATCCCTGTTATCATCGACACGAAGGCGGTCAGCGCTTTAGTCGATACGGGAGCCGATTATTCTGTCCTTAGCGGGCGGCGTACGAGGGCGCTGAAAAACGTGATGACGCCATGGAACGGACCAGACATACGTACGGCAGGCGGACATGTGGTTGCACCACTAGGTATCCGTACGGCTCGGGTTACGGTGCGAGGCTACACGTTTGTCGCAACGTTTCTTGTTCTACGCGAATGCGAATGCTCTCGCCATGTTATTCTTGGCATCGACTTCCTTCGTGAGCACGGTGCCACCATAGATCTCCCGAATCGTTTCGTGATGTTTTTCTCTAAACTAGCCACCGAAAAGCATGAGTACCGTGGGTCCCACTCCACGCTGCGAGTCACCGATGACAGCCTCAGAGTGCCACCACGCGCCAGCATCCTCGCCAGAGTTACCTGCGACGAGCCACATCACGGCCTCCGGGTTGTTGAGCCTAATGTGTCCATCTCACTCGCCGTGGGAGTTTCTTTGGCAAGAGGCCTCCGTTTCTTTCGTGGCAGAGGGACGGAGGTGTTCGTCACCAACGTCTCCAATGAACATCGACATCTATTCCGTGGCACTGCGATTGCTTACTTTGACCATCTGCAAGAAGTCCCTGAACATTTTGCTTTCGAGGAAGCTACGCCTAGCACCGAACCGGATGAGGTCGTACACGCCGTTGACATCAATTCTAGCCTTTCCTCCGCTGAAAAGAGGCAACTCCAGGATCTATTGCTGGAGTTTCGTGCGTGCTTCACGTCTTCGTCTGAAGTGCAGCAAACGTCGGTCATTAAACACTGGATTATCACGCATGAAGACACTCGACCTATCCATCAACAGCCCTATCGTGTGTCTCCTCGGGAAAGAGAAGCTATCCAACAGTAAAACAAAAAGATGCTTGCCGATGGCGTCATTCAACCGTCATGCAGCCCATGGTCGTCCCTTGTCATCCTCCTCAAAAAGAAAGACGGAACACTGCGTTTCTGCGTTGACTACCGAAAGCTTAACAGTACCTATGACAAAGGATCTTTCCGCTGCCACGGATCGACGACCCTCTCGGCCGACTTTGCCGTGCCAAAACTTCTCCTCGATTGACCTCAGGAGGGGTTATTGGCAAATCGAAGTAGATAATATGGACCGTGAAAAACCTGCCTTCGTGACACTAAATGGGCTCTATGAATTCCGCGTCCTCCCATTCGGGCTCTGCTGCGCTCCTGCCACCTTCCAGCGGATGATGGACTCTGTTCTCACAGGTCTGAAGTGGCAGACATGCCTTGTTTATCTCGACGACGTGATAATCTTTTCGTCGTCGTTCACGGAACACTTACGCCGCCTGAGAACTGTTCTCGAAGCTGTTCGGTCTGCCTACCTTTCTCTCAAGCCTCAAAAGTGTCACTTCGGGTTCACCGAATTGAAGTTTCTTGGGCGCATCGTCAGGGCTGATGGCATCCGAGCTGACCTCGAGAAACTTGCTGCCGTTGCTGCCTTTCCCATCCCCACCCACAAAAAAGCAGTCCGACGGTTTTTAGGGCTGTACTCCTATTATCGCCGCTTCATTAAAAACTTTGCAGAGATGGCCAGTCCGCTGACACTACTGACTCGAGATGACACATCGTTTTGCTGGGGCGCCGAGCAGCAGATGGCTTTCGACGAGTTACGACGCCGGCTCCAGTCACCCCGTGATCCTGGCACATTTCGAAGATGATGCCGACACGGAGCTACACACGGATGCGAGTAACGTCGGCCTTGGTGCCGTTCTAGTTCAGCACCAAGACGGGGTCGACAAAGTAATTGCCTACGCCAGCCGTGCACTTTCACGTGCTAAGTCCAACTATTCTACCATCGAAAAAGAATGTTTGGTGGTAGTATGGGCCGCTGCCAAATTCCGCCCGTACCTTTAATAAGGCCGACCATTTCGAGTGATCACCAACCATCACTCGTTGTGTTGGCTGAGAAACTTAAAAGATCCTTGTGGCCGCTTAGCACGTTGGGCATTGCGCTTGCAGGAGTACGATTTCAACGTTATTTAAAAGTCCGGCCGGAAGCACACTGATGCTGATAGCCTGTCCCACGCTTCCGTCGACCCTCCTCCGTCAGACGCAACCGACGACGATCGCTTCCTAGGAGCAGTCAGCACGTCCGACCTCGTTTCCAGACAGCTTGCCGACGCCGAGCTGCGACTGATTATCAACGATCTCGAAGGTGGGCATCCTACAATGCCCCGGTGCCTTGCTCGGTGGCTGGCATCGTTCTGCCTCCGCAACGGGGTGCTTTATAAGAAAAAATCTACAGCGAGTGCAGAAACATACTTGCTAGTCATACCGGCTGATCTAAGGAACGAAATCCTCCTGGCCTGCCACGACGAACCAACTTCGGGTCACCTTGGCTTTACACGCACCCTAAACCGAGTCCGACCGTACTATTACTGGCCACATCTTACTCCGAGATTTAAACGTTACGTCCAAACTTGTCGCCAATGCCAGCGGCGAAAAAAACCTGCGCTCAAGCCATCCGGCATATTGCAATCTATTGAACCACCCCTCACCCCATTCGAGCAAGTGGGAATTTCATTTATGCTCGAACGGAAATAAGTGGATCGCAGTCGCCACAGACTGCCTGACACGCTACGCTGAAACAAAGGCCCTTGCCCGAGGTACTGCCGGGGAAGGTGCTCACTTCTTTATGAGCAACATTGTGCTTAGACACGGTGCACCGTCGACAATCATTTTTAACCGAGGCAAGGCGTTTACAGCTCGGCTACTGCGGGGCATCTTAACTCTCAGCTATACCAATCATCGCACAATAGCCTATCACCCTCGAACAATGGCCTAACGTAACGAATCACCAAAACGTTGGCGGGCATGATCTCAATGTACATCGAAGTTGAACATAAAATGTGGGACGAGATCCTGCCGTATGTCACATTCGCCTACAATACGGCGCAGCAGGAAATCACGAAGTTTACACAGTTCCGTCTCGTATATGGCAGGGAGGTCCGCACGATGTTGGACGCGATGCTTTCGTGTAGGGATGAAGCGGTCGAACCCGACGCCGCCCATTTCGCGGAACAGGCCAAGCAAGCCCGTCAGCTGGCCTGCTTGCACATCAAGGAGCAGCATGCCACCGACGCTCGACACTATAACCTTCGGCTCAGAGAAGTCCAATTCGAACCAGGGGACCAAGTGTGGGTGTGAACCCCCGGGCGCCACAAAGGCTTGTGTGAAAAACTGCTACACCGCTTTTCGGACCCTATAACGTCCTGCACCGCGTAAAAAGTGTTAACTACGAAGTTGTTGCAGATGTAAGTGTGACCGTTGTTAACGGGGAAATTTTTGTAACCGCCGACAGTTGTGATGTGACCGCACTTGTGGATACCGGCGCTGATTTCTCCGCTATGAGCAGCCAGCTAGCCACAGCACTCCGTAAGGTTCTGACGCCTTGGTCTGGGCCAATGATGCGTACCGCCGGTGGTCATGTAATGACGCCGATTGGCATGTGCACTTGCCGCATAGAGATCTGCGGTTTTACTTTCACTGGCACATTTGCCGTATTACAAGAGGGCTGCAAATATCTTATTCTCGGCATGGCTTTTCTTAAGAGTATGGTGGTTATAGACCTTCTGGAGCAGCTCATGGTATTGTTTTCAGCCAAGCTAGCCGTTGATAGCAACACGGACTTCCGGAAAACGATGTTGCGCGTCTGTGACGACCACATAATGATCCCTCCACGTGCGAGCAAGTCCGTCACAGTCGAATGTGATCACAGCACCGGCACGCGTGGCATTGCTGAAGCTAACATGTCACTGCTTCTAACTCGACAAGTTTATGTAGCTCGAGGCCTTGTCGAACTTGTCCGTGGGCAAGCCGAAGTGCTAGTGACAAACTTCACATGCGAACCCCAACATTTGACGGCGAACACGACGGTCATTTATATTGAAGAACTTGGAGAATGTATAGGCCAGTACGCTTTATCCAACACATCAGACCTCGACAATGCGATGCCTACAGCCATTCAGACCTATGTGAACCCGCACCTCTTGCCCAGTCAGAAACGCTGCATAAAGAATCTTTTCAATTCGTTCCGCGATTGTTTTGCATCAACCTCCAATGTCCGACAAGCACTGAATTATAGTGTTCGACGACCAACGTCCACTATGTCAGTGTCCTTACCGGGTTTTTTCAAAAGAATGTGATGCCATCCGCCGCCAAGTAACAGAAATGCTCCAAGACGACGTTATCCAACCGTCGACGAGCGCCTGGTCTTTGCCTGTTGTCTTCGTCGCGAAGAAGGATGGAACCTTAAGGTTCTGCGTGGATTACAGACTCCTCAACAACGTCACGAAAAAGGATGTGTACCCCCTTCCGCGCATAGACGATTCCCTCGATCGCCTTCGCCATGCCACTTACTTTTCGTCACTTGACCTACGCAGTGGATATTGGCATATAGAGGTTGACGAGCGAGACCGTGAGAAGACCACTTTTATTACGCCGGGCAGTTTGTATGAGTTTAAAGTGCTCCAGTTTGGCCTGTGTTCGGCTTCTGCCACATTTCAACGAATGATGGACACTGTACTCTCTGATCTGAAGTAGCAGTCATGCCTCGTATATCTCGACGACGTTGTGATTTTCTCGGACACGTTCGACGAGCACCTGAAACGTTTTCGCGCTGTCTTCGAGGCCATCCGATCTGCTGGTCTCTCTTTAAAACCCGCAAAATGCCACTTTGCTTTTAATGAGCTGAAATTTCTCGGCCACATTTTCAGTGCTCGAGGTGTTAGCCCAGACCCAGAAAAGACGGCCGCTGTCACTTCTTTCCCCAAACCAGCGGATAAACGAAGCTTGCGTCGATTTCTCGGCCTCTGCGCGTACTATTGTCGCTTTGTTAACAATTTCTCCAAAATAGCTGAGCCTCTGACCCACCTGACAAAAGACGCCGAGGCGTTCTTTTGGGGCCCCGACCAGGAAAAAGCTTTCAGAGAACTCAGTTCCCGTCTCCAATGTACGCTTATACTTGGCTTCTCCGACGATGAGGCCGACACGGAACTGCACACGTACGCCAATAACGTTGGCCTCGGTGCGGTCCTTGTTCAGTGGCAGGACAGTGCATAACGCGTCATTGCTTACGCCAGTCGCACTTTGTCGCGTTCTGAAGTTAATTATTCAACTACAGAAAAGGAGTGCCTCGCTGTAGTGTGGGCAGTCATGAAATTTCGTCCGTACTTGTACGGTCGTTCGTTTCGTGTCGTGAGCGACCATCACTCTCTGTGTTGGCTGGCAAACCTGAAAGATCCATCGGATCGGCTTGCACGATGGAGCATTCGGTTGCAAGAATTTGACGTTACTATCGTGCACAAGTCCGGCAAGAAACACAGTGATGCTGACTGTCTGTCCCGCGCCCCTACTCCTGCCACGCAGACGGCTCCGACGACGATTTCGCTTTCCTCGGTGTTATCGCGACGTCCACCTTATCCCGAAAGCAGCGGGCTGACTCTGAACTTTTTCCCCTCATCGAATACTCTTCCTCAGCTCTTCAGGCGCGGACTGTCGTCATTTTGCCTGCACGATGGTGTGCTCTACAAGAAGAACTACTGTCCAACAGAAAATGCTTATCTGCTTGTAGTAACCACAACGCTACATGACGAAGTTCTTCGTGCGTGCCACGATGACCTTTCTTCCGGCCATCTAGATTTTTCTCGCACATTGGCACGGATACGCCGAAAGTACTACTGGCCCAGGCTAGCTGCCGTTGTGCACCGCTACGTCCGTACCTGCTGTGAGTGCCAGCGGCGGAAGACGCCACCCATTAAACCAGCTGGGCTCCTGCAGCCTATCAATCCCCCGAAATTCCCATTTCAACAGGTCGGCATAGACTTACTGGGCCCATTCCCGAAGTCCTCCATGGGTAACAGATATGTAGCGGTTGCCACTGACTACCTCAGCCGCTACTGTGAGACCAAGGCCATTCCCCGTGGTACCGCAGAGGAAGTTGCGCATTTCTTCATTCACAACATTGTACTCCGTCATGGTGCCCCAACAGTCGTCTTAACTGACAGAGGAACCTCGTTTACGTCGGCACTCACGAGTGAGGTACATCGACTCAGTGGCACCACCCACCGCAAGGCAACAGCATCTCATCCTCAAACTAATGGACTGACTGAGCGGCCTAATAAGACAATTGCCGATATGATTTGTAAGTAGACGACAATCATGGGAAGTGGGACCAAATTCTGCCATACATCACGTTCGCATACAACACTGCGCTCAAGGAAACTACACGCTTCCCTTCATTTCATTTGGTTCATGGACGCGAACCCTTGACTATGCTGGATGCCATGCTTTTTCCAGATTCTGCTCCCTCTACAGTCGTGGGGGCTTACCAATGTATTCGTGACGCAGAAGCTGCACGCCAGCTTGCCCGACAGCAAATTCGGCACCAACAAGTACACGACACCCAGCGCTACAACCTGCGACACCGAGAGGTGACTTACACGCCCGGCGACCAAGTCTGGGTATGGAGACCAATACGGTTGCGGGGGCGCTCTGAAAAGCTTCTGCGGTGTTACTTTGGACCTTACGAGGTGCTCCGCCACCTCAGCGGGTGGAACTACGAGGTGCTACCACAAGGCACTGTCCGTACCTCTCGGCAGCCGAAGTCTGAAGTAGTTCACGTCGCCAGAATGAAGCCATATTACAATTGTTAAACCGCTTTAAGGTCCAAACCAGAGCCAGAGATTGTCCCGTATAACTTGCCCCGCTTTTCTAATATTCCTCTACGCTATCGGCATCGGGTCGATGCCCCTTGGAAGGAGGGCAGTGCCACACCACTGTCCATCTTCTGGCGCCACCACGTGGCCGAGCGTCGTCTTCGTCTCTCTCGAGCTTCACTTGA
>JAJIZL010029177.1:118856-142763 GCA_023969395.1 Amblyomma maculatum
ATCTTCTGGCGCCACCACGTGGCCGAGCGTCGTCTTCGTCTCTCTCGTGCTTCACTTGGGTCGCCGTGTCATTAAAAATTGCTCTGCTGCTTGCTACGTGTATAGATATATATATATATATATACGGTGCAATAAGCAAGGGGATTTTATTTACCGTGCTGTGACAGCGGGACAAGGTTAAGCCTACTAGCCGCCAAAACACCAACGCATCTTCCTCTTCTTCTGCCACACAATATTTCATCATCGTCAGTAGCGTGACATTTCCCCTACTCAGCCGAAGCACTCTGGGCGTGTTCATAAGTCGTGCGAGGCTGACATGGCTTCAAGCAGGCAGCGTGACATAGTTCGGTTTTGGCAGACCGACGACCCGATCACTGATGCATTTGACAACCACATATGGGACGTCATAGCAGGCCAAACGTTTTTTATGTAGGCCGCGGCGCCTAATTGGACGCCACAGTCAGACTAAATCCCCTATAGAGTACGTGGCACGCCTGTGACTGGCATCGTATGGTACTTTGGAACGGTCTTGTAAAGCATCAGACCGTAAAGGGGCGATTTTGCGAGCTTCTTCAGCGATGCTGAGGGTCTCGCCAGGAAGGAATCTTCACGGCTTGAGAAGGGCAGGATAGTATCCAGGGAGTAGTGTGGTGGTCTGGCATACAGCAGGAAGAATTGACTGTGCCCAGTCGTCTCATACGTGGCGGTATTAAACACATATGTGATGAAGAGTAGTATGCTGTCCCAGTTCTTATGTCCTGCATCAACATAGCTGACTAGCATGTTTATAAGCGTTCTGTTCACACGCTCAGTCAAGCCATTTGTCTGGGGATCGTATGACGTCGAGTGTCGGGAGTTACGGAGCATAAACGCATGAGCTCTTCAACAACATCAGCGGTGAATTGTCGGCCCTGATCAGCGATGACAATTCGTGGTAGCTCATGTCGTAAGATGACTGAGTGAAGCAGGAAAAGCGACACTTGATGCGCCGTTGCAGATGAAAAAGCGTTAGTTTCACAGTAACGTGTGAAGTAGTCCTCGCAGATTACAATCCAGCGATTTCCATCCAAAAACTTCGAAAACGGACCTACGAGGTCAATGCCTACTTGATCTAACGAAGCTGTAGGGGTCTTCACAGGGTGCAGCAAGCCAGACCGAGTTGTGGTAGGATGCTTGTGATGTTGACATTGCTTGAAACTGGCAACGTATTATTCAATCGTCGAGCGCATTCTGGGCCAGTAAAATCTTTCTTGAAAACGGCGGAGTGTTCGAACCGATCCCAAATACCCAGAAGTCGAATCATCATACATGCCACGCAGTACGTCAGTGCAAAGCGCGCACTGCAGGTAGGTATCGCTGACCTACAGGGAACAACTCTTTTTCCATAAGAGGCCATCACACACACAAAAATGACTTGTAGCTCCACTGGCTTGGGCGGCGGCAAAAAGGGCTGCAGACCGCTATCGATTTGCTGGTGCGTTTTGAAAACATCGTGTCGGGGAACGCCGGCTCGAGGGTCAGTACATAATTGTCGAAATTGTCGTAGTCAGATCCGGTTGTGGCCTTTGGAATCCTAGAAAGATATATTGCGTCTGCATGGCGCCTTCCGCTTTTGTACACCACGGCAGTCATATTCCTGTATCGGGAGGGCCCAGTGTGTGAGGCGACTACATGGGTTTCAAAGGTTCTGCAGCCAACAGAGTGAATGATGGTCAGTTGCGATAGTAAACGACCGTCCGTAGATTGATTGAAAAACTATTTTCCACCAAAAAAGGCGATCACTCCAGCCCCCTCACGTAGGCCTGGAACATGGGAGCCGCAGCGTTAAAAGCTGGCTGGCAGGCCTAGGCCCATGGCAGTCTTCTCCGCCAGGTGGACGATGTTCCGCTGTAGCTCAGGGTCCGAGCTTTGCAGCAGGGTCTCCCAGTTTTCTCTACTAAGTATACTTTTTTTAGCCCGGGAGAGTGCGGGCATTTCCACATTATCAGCTCCAGGGTCACTCTCGCCCCACAATCACTACATCTGTCATGGTATCTCGTATCGGGATACATAAGGTACACCAAGACCGGATTCATGAACGTATTAGTCTGCAAGCGCCTCCATGCAGCAGTTTCTTTGTTATTCATATTTGGGTCTGGAGGGGGGGGGGGGGTACTAGCCTACATTCCAATTGATAATGGTTGATTATTTCCCATAATTTAGAAACCGCTCCCCGTTACCCTAGTCGTCGGGGGTCCCATGGCTACCCGGAAGTGGAGTGCTCGAGATAGTCCGTAGAAATATGAATGGAAACGCTGCACAGCGAAAACGACCGCCAGACATTCCTGTTCGGTGACTGTGTTTTTTCGCTCTGGTTTGCACAGGGTACGACTTGCGTACCCAATAATATGCTCTCGTTCATCGTGCCGTTGGACAAGGACTGCACCGAGACCGATTCCACTAGCGTCCGTGTTAACTTCTGTCATTGCAGCGGGATCGAAGTGACGTAGAATGGGTTTCGATATTAGAATAAACTTCAGTTTACAGAATGACGCGCAGCAGTCCGGTGGCCAATAAATATTTAAGTTTTTGTTGAGAAGGCACGTCAATGGATAAGAAACGGCAGCAAAGCCACGTATAAAGCGTCTAAAATACGAACACAACCCTAGAAAACTGCGCAACTCCTTCACTGTCTGCGGGGGTTTAAAGGACTCAACAGCGCCAGTTTTCTGGGGATCTGGCATGACACCATCACCATTAACAAGATGTCCTAGCACCAGCGCTTGATGCTCTCCAAAGCGGCACGTTTTCTAGTTTACAATTAGGGCGGCGTTGCGCAGACAGTTCAAGACGCGGACTAGACGGTCATTATGTTCTTGGAAGGAGTTCCCAAATATGACAACATCGTCCAGATAGCAAAGGCAAATGTCCCATTTTAAGTCGCGCAGAACTGTGTCCATAAATCGTTCAAATGTGGCAGGCGCATTGCAAAGCTCAAATGGCATAATATTAAACTCATAATGATTATCTGGCGTGACAAAGGCGTTTTTTCCTTATCCGCAGGATCCACTAGAATTTGCCAGTAGCCAGATCTGAGATCAAGACAAGAAAAATACGACGCACCAGAGAGGCAGTCGAGAGCATAATCTATGCGAGAAAGAGGATAGACGTCATTCTTCGTAACAGAACTTAGACGTCGGTAATCGACGTAAAATCGCCAAGAACCGTCTTTCTTGCGCACGAGAATGGCAGGGACTGCCCAAGGGCTAGATTACTCCTGTATCACTTTCTTTCGTATCATGTCCTCCACTTGCTCATGAATGACTTTGCGCTCAGATGGGGACACGCGATATGTCTTTTAACGGATAGGGCGAGCCGAAACAGTGTCGATGATATGATGGGTCCGAGGTGCAGATCGAGAGGTTGGTCCATCTGTTTGAGAAAATTCAAACATGGGCGAGAAGGATAGAAGAATATTCACAAGAGTACGGCGTTGAAGTGAGCTCAGATCGGCGCTGATGATGTGGAAGAACGAAGATTCATCAGCGAGCGGAGGTACGGGGGCACTCGTAGCATCTGTGACCAAAGCAACGACGCGGGGCTCATCGGGTCCACATGAGATAAGCTTCAAGCCATTTGGTAAAACTGTAGGCTCAGACGAAGAGTTATGGATGATGGATTCATAGCGAGGCACTACCGTGATGCACGAAGATCATATAATGAGTAAAAATAAATTTTTCTTCAGGCATGCTGAGTGAATTGAGTGCACCACTAGCCGAAATGTAACCTGGTTATTAAGTGCAGCGGACACGGGGACGAACATGGCAGACAAGGGTGGAACTACTGTGACTTCGGTAATACTAAAAACTATTTCTTCATTACGGCCGCTTTCAAAAAGAGTCGGCAGATGAGAGCCGTCAAAATGAACCTCTTGACTTCAGCAGTCACCTGTAGCGCCACAAAACTTCAAAACGTCCATTCCTGAAATGGTGACATGCGCAGAGTGGGGCAAGACGATGAATTCGGCTTGAAAAATTGCGCCACTCACAGGCACTCGCGCACTACACACACCCCGGGGCCGCAACGCCTCTCCACGCACGCCACAAAACGTTGATGCGCGGTTGTATTCAAACATCACTTTGCGTCCCAACAAGCGCCTAAACTGTTTACTTATCACAGACACTATCGCACCACTATCCACCAAAGCTAATGTATACACACCAGCAACGAGCACACGAGTTTTCTTTTTAAGCATTACAGTTGAAGGGGGATATTGGCCCACAGCCCATTTCCAGCGGCCTCACCCCCATTGGTCGCGCTCGTTAGTTTTCCTGAAGAGGTGAATGACGAGGTGACGAGGGAATGGTCGCGGAGGTTCTCGTTCAAGATGCCGCGGTAATACCCACGCGGAGCATTTGATTGCTGGAAAACAGGACTGCATTGCCGATTGTTGGCTACTGTTGGAGGCACCGGGAGGTTATAGCGTGGCAGCAGCCTACTGCGGCAGTACCTGGCGATGTGGCCTTCGACGCCGCAGCAGTAGCAGATCGATGGGAAGGCAGGAAATGCTGTTGTGGATAAGAGCCAGGAACAGCACGATGCCTCATAGTGGTGGCTGAAGGCTAGTACTGCTCAGGAAGCCTGGTAGGTCAGATTGAAGGTCGAGATGTACTTGAGGCGAAGTCAAAACTTAGGGCGTCGAGCATCGACGCAGTCGGGTTGGCAAAATGCATAGGCTGGTAGTCAAGCGATGCTGTAATATCAGGAGCTTGGGAGAAAGGCTGCGCTGCAATCGCTTGTGGTGGTAAAGCCGGCCTTCTGGAGACCCTCTGGGCAGAGACCTTAGCAGATTCATGCGGGAGAAGTAGGTTGAGCCGGATAAGTTCTTCCCGCACGATTTATCTGTCTCTATTTATACCTCCTTATCTGTCTCCGACAGGAATTTCTTTTCAGAATTATCACATAATCCGCTTAGAACATATGTATGTTTTTCGAATTTTGCGCCCGTTTGTCCATGTATCTCCAGCTTTCAGGAATTTCTTAATAAGCACTGCACATTTAGGGTCAGCATCAAATCCAATCTGCACCCGCAATACCGATATCTGGTTTATTCTGTACTTTCGAAACAATTATAAACTACAAACACAACACAACTTACCGTCCACTCTTAATAGATACAAATTCCTAGCTAATGTGAGCCTAATGATCTAAAAATATATTTTGTTAACATATAACTGGTTTTATATGCATCTGTTAACCATTGTTACCGAGATGCAAATTGAGTATTCGTTTTTGCTTTCTTGCTCTGTTTTCACTTATAATCTTGAATAGAATCTGCTTCCACTTTTGTTCGTGTATGCGCATTTGTTAAAAGTTTTTTTCTGTTGGCAATTTTGTCATGATGGTTAAATATTCTTTTCTTATTACTTTCATCCAGTGTATGTGCGTTTCTGTCGCTTACTTCCATTTAGAGGTGTCTGTGTCCAGTCAAGCTGTTTTTATCAGCTTTTAGCCCTTTCGTCTCTCTAAGATGTACTGTCTTTCTGGAAGAATAAAGTGAATTGAAAATTAATTAAAATTTGCCAAACAGTAGAGGGAAGGCTAGTAGGACACGGTCATCAAGGCTGGCCACGGTAGGCACGTTGGCCAGCCGCACATATTTCAGAGCAATGCGACGTGTTTTTAGATCTCGAAACGCCCAGGTGTGTCAATGACATCGTAGACAGTGTCAAGGATGTCTCTGGCAATTAAGAAGTTCTAGACGTCATCCGCGATGGCCTTCAAAGTGTGCCCAACTCTGTCTTTTTCGGGCCTGTTTGGATTGACATATTTACATTATTGCAAAAACCAGCGTCTCCAGTGCGAAACCAGTAAGATTTTCGCGCTGGTTTTGCACTGGATCTGCTGGGCACGCTGGAGGTCTGCGATATTCACTGGAGCAGTAACGGGAAGACACTGGCTGCACTGGTGCGATGGGAGAAAAACGCTGGGATTAGACTTTTGACGCTGGGTGAGTCGCTGGCATCCGCGATGCACTGGGAGAAGCGCTGTATGTGCGCTGGGCCGCACTGCTCCCAGTGCCCCAGTATAGCCGGTGCGGCCTGCGGCGTCAGCCGGAGTAGCATCCCTCAGGGGCCAACAGGGCAACAGCGTACTCACAATCGACCATCGGGGCGCATATGAAAAATATGGTTCAAGCAAGCGCTTTTTGCTGCGAAGTCGTTGCGCACTTGTAAGAAAACAAAGGCAGTATCTTTTTTCTAGAGTTTCCATGTTTCGATAGGTCGTTTCGAGCGTTTCGAGAGCGACAACGATCGCCGCGCCTCGATCTCATGACAGACTGACGATTAACGCACTACTAAAGCTGGAATTGAATAATGTGGGCTACCATGCATAACCAACTTCACAGCTGATCTTAAGGACACTGTAACACAATGATTACTGCCAAAATGTTCAATGCGGGCTCAATCGCAGGCGAGCGTAGCCTGCACCACGGCCCAGTGTCAACAGCAGAAAGAAAAACTAAAACGAGGAAGAGAGTAGTTTACCGAGCGATGGGTCCATGAGAGAAAAAGCAACAACATACAGCGCTTGTAATACATAATATTTGGCGTGTTTCCCAAGCTTTTGCGCTCCTTCTTACTCTGCGTATCAAGCAGCCGAGCCCTCATCGCAACGCTTCCCGCAATGTTTACATACAAATAAGGTTTAGTTACACGCAATTAGGGTCATCGCTGCGGCGCTTGCCGGTATTGAAGCTTGGTCGCACGTTTTTCCTTGAAGGCTTCTACTAAAGCTCCGTGTTCAGCGAAAATTACGCCCACGGTAGCAGAGCACCACCCAAGAGCCGGAGTTATATTCTAGAGCACTATACCGGCGTTGGTAAATTTGCCAGCGATGTCAAACTCCACATGTTAAAATGATTCCAGTGCACAGAATAGCGCGCATAGGCACCCAGAACATTAGTTGCAAGTCGTGAGAGCAGACAGCAAGCTAAAATGATCAAAAAGTTGCAATTGTTAGAGCGGTAGCAATGGTCTGTAGACTGCGAAACATGATGTTCCAACATTTTAAATGCGGGTCATGACATAAAATGCAAAAATGTTTATACGAAATCCAGTTCTCGGCGTGGCCGAGTGGTTAGCGTGCTGAGCTAGTGATTGGTATGTTCGAGGCATGCTTGGTGCATTAATTTTTTTTTTCTTTTTTTTTACTTTTTTTTTTAGGTTTTTTATGTACCTAACTTGTTTCGTTCCTTTTTACTTGTTTAGTTTTTATCCCACGCCTTTTTTTTCGGGCGAACAGTGCCGCCAGCGCGGAGCGTCCCAGTATGCCGCGTCCCAGTGCGCCCAGTGTCCAGCGTCATACTGGGACCATAATCAGGTATGGCGCTGGGGCGCTGGCTCCCAGTGGTACTGGTTTTTGCAATAGGGAGGCTTCTTCTTTATAGGTGGTGCAAGTTTCGTCAGGCGATGGAGGTCATTGGGCAGGGTCTGCTTGCCTGCTTTTATTGCGAAAGCACCACTACGCTAGTTGGTGAACCATTTCGCGGAGCCCCCGATTAGCCAAGCTGCGCATGAGCGAAGAGCGAGTGACATCACACGAAGCACAGCTAGAGAACCGCGTCCGAGCCGCCGCTGACTCCGCCGCTGTGCGGATGATTCAGGGTGCCGCCGCCGTGCCAGCTGCGCATGCGCCAGGCGAGAGTGACGTCATACGGGGCACAGCTGGCGCGCCGGGGCCACCGCCGACTCCTCCGTGGCGTGGTGACTCAGAGGTGCCGCCGCCAAGTTCGCCGCGCCGCGCATACGCAGCGATGTCATTGCTCTTCCGATACGCCGCAGCCATTGCGCATGTGCGGGGTGTATATATGTGGCACCGCGCCTGTACCGGCGCAGTCAACCGCGGAGAAGTTGACCCGAGCAGAGGCTGATCGCCTTAGACGATCAAATCTTCGTAATTCGTTGCTTCCGCAATTCTACTCGGGATGACCATTGGTCAAACCCCAGCCAATTTTCTTGCTCGTAACAGGGTCGCCAAAACACTATTTAAACTCTGTGGCAAACCGCTTCCAAATCGTCAAGTTGTCCTCGTTATTCTCAAACCAGGTCTCGATGTGTGAGTTAGAAAGAATATGACATTAGTTAGCATGGTGACAGGGTCTCACCGGTGGTACCAACTAACTAGTTGATAATTAAGTAGCCATTTCTTAATATCCTCACCTTCTCCTGCAAACAATCATGGTTATCGGTAATTCTGGGACGGAATAGGACTGGAGGGGGCAGGCCTGTCGCCAGCCTGGCTTGCAGCGTTGCGGCGTGCACGTTGGTGTCGTTTGTGTGGTCTATCATGGTCGGAAGCGGTGGCAGTCCAGCAAGAGGCCAGCAAGACGGCGACTATGGCGAAATTCCAGTTGGTCTTGCAGCGCCGTAAGTAGGGATCGAACGGAGCAGCTTCCACCAAGTTGTTATGGCGAAATAAGAAAGGGGATGTTTATTTACAGTGCTGTCGCAGCGGGACAAGGTGAAGACTACTAGCCCCTGAAACACCTGAAACATCAAAGCCTCTTCCTCTTCTGACACACAACCCTTCATCGTCATCAGGAGCGTGACAATATATATTGTGGACCTTCTTTTATTTGTGCATGCCATCATCTTCTTCTTTCATTTGTACATACCATCATCATCGTCCCGCGGCGCCGGCTCCGGCGTGCGCCTAGGTTCGTGATCGGATTAAAACGCTAGACAAGGCTTCGCTGTCCTTGCCGTCACGACCTCGCCGTCTCGACCTAGCCTTCTTTTACAAGTGGTGGAGGTGAACTTTGATCCCCTTGCTGCCTTGGGCCCTGCCTCTCGCTGGAGCTAAGTTCCGGTCGCCGTTTGGCAACTGCCACCATCGCTATGTCTACCGACAGTACCCACGAACAGGCCGGACCCTCTACCTCGGCTGCACCACCCCCTCCTACTGTGCCCACACGACAGCGCGACCTGCCGCTGTTCGCTGGCCGTCGCGATGAAGACGTCGATGACTGGCTTGACACCTATGAACGCTGCAGTGCCTGCAACCGGTGGGACGATGCTCTGAAATTTCTCAACGTCTCTTTCTACCTTATTGAGGTCGCCAGGAATTGGTTCATCAACCGCGAGCCCCACACAACTAACTGGGCCACCTTCAAACAGCAGTTCCGACAGTACTTCGCCGACCCGGCAGTTCGGACTGAGATCGCGAAGACCAAGCTCGCTTCCCGCTTTCAAGGTCCTGATGAGTCGTATGCGTCTTACATAGAGGCCATACTTGCACTCTGCCGGCGCATTAGTCCCACCATGGCGGAACCTGAACGAGTACACCACGTCCTGAAAGAAATCAATTCTATGGCGTATAACATCCTAGTTGCTCAGAATCCTTCAACTTTGATTCCATTCCTGCCAACGCATCGACCAGCTGCAGTCCTCCCGATTGCAGCCCGCCAACGCTACTGGCCCGACTTATGCTGACCTCGATCTGCGGGCACTTATTCGAGCCATCATCCGCGAGGAGCTCCAGGCCCTCAAGCCTGTCTGTCGACACGGGTGCGATCATTCTTCAGTAACTTCTAATGACGCCGGTCTCCACAGCATCATCAAAGAAGAGCTGGCAACAATCACCCAACCTATGGCATCTGACCCTCCGGCACCCCGCCCAGTACCGACTTACGCGCACGTAGCAGCATTCCCCCTCCTTTGGTTCCCCCGTCCCGACCGGCACCAACCTACAATCACGTCAATACAATAGCGACTACTCAACCTGCACCACCCTATTACGCACCTTGGCGCCCCTCCCGACCAATTTGCTATTACTGTGGCATCAGAGGACATATATCCCGCTTCTGTCGTCGTCGCCTTCAGAACGAGCGCCGTGGTTACGATACCTTCGAAAGTGACATGCCTTCAACGTCATATTATCAACGCCGGTTTATTCCAAGCCCACCTCGAAGATCATCCCCACCTCCAGAATCCTCGTCTGAGCCTCGTGGAACCCATGCATCCCAACGTCGGTCCCTATCCCCATACCGCCGCTCAGTTTCCCCTCTCCGACCCGCAACAAATCTCCCTGTCCGCCATCCAGAAAACTAAGCGTTGCAGTTTCCGGAGGTCAAACTGCAGTCTGCGAGCTTACCAAAAGTCCTCCAGATCGCCCGCATAATGTGATTTCTGTTTTCGCTGAAGGATTACCGGTCGAAGCATTGATTGATACAGGGGCTGCAATTTCTGTCATTCACGCTGATTTGTGGTACCGTTTGCGAAAATTGACGACACCATATGCTGGGCCTGAACTCCTTGGAGCCAATGACGTCCCTTTGCGCCCTTTAGCAAAGTGCACCGTACGAGTTGTTATTGACGGCGTCCGCCATCATGTGCAGTTTGCTGTGCCCTCACCATGTGCGCATCTGATGATTTTTGGATGGGATTTTTTGTCAACCGCTTCGGCGTTAATTTCTTGTGGCGACCTTGTTATCCATATGACAGACAGTGATTTTTCATCTGAAGTTTCTGAACGACATCATCCCCTCGTTGCCGCCGCTGATACTGTTCTGCCTCCTCAGTGCGAAAAACTGCTTACCGTAGTTACTGACCACATCACTGACGGGGACGTACTCATCGCACCATCTTATCGTCATCTTGCACGCGGTATCGCCTTCCTGTCTAGTCTTGTGAGGTTCTGCAACGGCTCAGCGACAGTAGCGGCCGCTAACACTTCACGTGAATCCCTCGTGCTCCGAAAAGGAACTTCTCTCCCATGCATGGTGGATGTTCAACCTTTGTCCTTGATGGTACTCACCGCCCCTCTGCCTCAGCACCGTGTTTCGACAGACGTCTCTATTTCTGTTCTCACAGACTATTAATCCTAACCTCACGCCGAACCAACACCAAGAACTGCTGACATTGCTTCGACAACACCAAGCCATTTTTGATGCCACTTCCCCATCACTGGGACGGACTAGTGTTGCGCACCATCGCATCATTACTGAAGGTAACTCTATCGTTCGCCGACGGCCTTATCGGGTTTCCCTCTCTGAACGAAAAGTAATTGAAGAAAATGTAAATGGCATGCTCCATCGCAATATTATACGTCCCTCGACAAGCCCATGGTCCTCCCCAGTAGTGTTAGTTAAAAAAAAGGACGGCTCGGTACGCTTTTGTGTTGATTACCGCACACTCAACAAAATTACCCGCAAAGATGTATACCCAATGCCAAGAATTGATGACGCCCTTGACTCTGTCCAAGGCGCCGAATATTTATCGACTTTGGACCTCCGCTCAGGCTATTGGCATATACCTATGCACGAGGACGATAAAGAAAAAACCGCTTTCGCAACTCCCGATGGCCTTTACGAATTTAAAGTTATGCCTTTCGGACTTTGTAACGCACCAGCGACATTTGAAAGGATGATCGATACTGTGCTTCGTGGCCTAAAATGGAGAACCTGTTTATGTTACTTGGATGACATTGTTATCTTTTCGTCAACTTTTACCGACCATCTCACGCGCCTGAATGAAGTCCTCACGTGTCTTGCTTCAGCGGGCCTTCAGCTCAACACCAAGAAGTGCCACTTCGCAGAAAAGGAAATTAAAATATTAGGACATCTGGTTAGCCATGACGGCATTCGCCCAGACCCTTAAAAAATAACCGCGGTCTTGAACTTTCCTCGTCCGCAACGGACTTTAGATTTGCGCAGTTTCCTCGGCCTGGCGTCCTATTTCCGGCGATTTATAAGACATTTTGCAACTATTGCTGCGCCACTTCATGAACTACTTAAAGCGCGCAGCCCTTTCGTGTGGACTGAACAGTGCAACGCTGATTTTAACGACCTAAAGCACGCTCTCACATCAGATCCAGTTCTTGGCCACTTCAGCGACAGCGCTCCTACCATCCTGCACACTGATGCCAGTGGTCACGGTCTTGGCGCGGTACTTCTGCAGCGCGATGCAACTTCACGTGAGAAAGCGATTACCTTCGCTAGTCGGACCATGACTTCAGCTGAGAAAAACTACACCATTACCGAGCAGGAATGTCTCGCCGTCGTCTGGGCTGTTCAGAAGTTTCGCCCTTATCTATATGGTCGGCATTTCACAGTTGTGATCGATCACCATGCTCTTTGCTGGTTATCTTCACTGAAAAATTTGACAGGCAGACTTGGCCGTTGGATTCTACACCTGCAAGAATACCATTTCGACGTCGTTTATAAATCGGGCCGCCAACACCAAGACGCCGACGCTCTTTCTCGCTGCCCGGTTTCGGAATCAGCTTGCTGTTTTTCTTCACAATGCATTTTCACCTCTGACCACAGCCGATCATCGCTTCCACCGACGCATATCACTGTAGTTTCTTTTGACGACTATGAGAACAAGCACGCTCTCCGCTCACAGCAGTTAGCTGATGCCTACTGTCGGCCTATCATCGACCGCCTTATCGGCGCTTCGAGCCCACCCAACGCTAGGCTTCGCCGACAGCTTCGCAATTTCAAGCTTGAAGATGGCATACTACGCCGCTACATGCATTATCCTGATGGAACTCGCTGGCTCCAAGTAGTACCGCGTGTGCTTGGCCAACGTATACTAGCAGCTTTCCACGATGACGCTACTGCAGGTCACCTTGGTTTTAACAAAACATACGACCGCGTGAAAAGACGATTCTTTTGGCCTGGCCTATCTACCACCGTAGCTAAATACGTTGCTTCCTGCCACCTGTGCCAACGTCGCAAGCGGCCGACTTCTTCCCCCGCTGGTCTCCTACAGCCCCTTCCCTGTGCCGCCACACGATTCGACGTAGTCGGCATCGACTTATATGGTCCCCAACCCCTCTCCAATGGGGGTAACCATTGGATTACAACAGCTGTCGACCACCTTACACGCTACGCTGAGACAGCACCTGTACCGACCGGTTCCGCTCAAGAAGTAGCAAATTTCTTTTTGCGATCAATTGTATTGCGTCATGGCGCTCCTCGGGTGCTCCCAAGTGACCGCGGGACGGCCTTCTTATCGACAGTCGTTGCCGAAGTTCTTTACGCGTCATTAACCCTTCATAAGACAACCTCAAGCTACCATCCCCAGACTAACGGGCTGACTGAGCGATTTCACCGCACCTTATCGGATATGATCTCCATGTACATCACACCGGATCATCAAAATTGGGACACTATTCTACCATTCGTCACTTTCGCCTACAATACTGCAGTACCGCGGACTACCCGTTACTCCCCATTTTCCTCGTTTTCGGCCACCCTCCCACTACAATCCTCGACACTTCCTTCTTCTCTACGCCCGACTACTACTCATCATTACCAGCCCAGTTCTTATCCCGTGTGGCCAGATGCCGTCATCTTGCCTACCTCAACACAGAAGCGTGCCAGCAAGACCGCAAGAGTCGCTACGATTCGAAGCATCGCGTGGTCTCTTTTCGTCCTGGTGACGAAGTACTGCTCTATACACCAATGCGCACCCCTGGCCTTAGTGGTAAATTTCAGCACCGCTATCTTAGTCCCTACAAGGTAATCAACCAAACTTCCCCAGTAAACTACCAAGTCACACCTGTTGATCCCCCAGCTGACCGACGCCACCGTGGAACTGAAATTGTTCATGTATCTCGCTTGAAGCCGTTTGTGCGCCGCGGTCCATCGGTTGGTTAGGAGCGGCCAGGCTGGCCACTTACGACCCCCCGGGCAGATTGTGTGAGCCCTCCACGGATCTTCTTTCATTTGTACATACCATGATCTTCTTCTTCCTCTTGTATCATACCATCATCATCGTCCCGCGGCGCCGGCTCCGGCGTGCGCTTGGGTTTTCTCCATCAGATTAAACGCTGACACGCCATACCTTGCCTTGCCTTCACGACCTTGCCGTCTGGACTTCGCCTTCTTTCACAATATATATATATATATATATATATATATATATATATATATATATATAAAGTTCCGCGCACAGCACGCGAGCCAACTTCGGCGTTCTTTTCTTCCAGGCGCCATCTAAGAACATCAGGGACACCAGGTGGCATTACTCCCCCTCCTAAAAAAATCGAAAGCACAGACTGGGCGCGAGCGATGGGCGATGCAAGTCAGTACAGAGACCGAATATAAAACGGAGGCGGTGCCCTACACAACTAAACGAATGCATAGTACACTGCACATTACCGCGTGAAATACGGCTTCATGGGTGTCCACAGAGCAAGTGTGACAGATACTGCGCCTTTCCCTTCCTGTGAACCAACCAACTAACCATTCTTCTTCATGCGGACAACGTGCACCACCTCGGAGCGTGGTTGCCGACGCCAGGTCTGCACAGTACCCGCTGGAAGGACTTCGTATGTCACTTCTGTGACACGGCGCAGAACGTTGTAAGGTCCAAAGTAACGCGACATCAGTTTTTCAGACAAGCCGGGCCGTCGCACCGGTGTCCACACACAAACTTGCTCTCCTGGTTGGTATGTGACGTGTCGATGACGGAGGTTGTAGCGACGCGTATCCTTTCCCTGCTGTTGCTGAATATGGATGCGGGCAAGTTGACGTGCTTCCTCGGCGCGCTGAGCAAACTGTTCAGCGTCTGGGCTGAGAGGATTATCTGTGCAGCACGGAAGCATGGTATCTAACATCGTCTGAACGTCGCATGAGGGACCGGGCGCCCGTTGTATGGCGCCACCATCGCCTCGGTGGAACAGCGCCGCCCGCGGCGGAGTGCCGAAACAGCGGAATGCCGAGGCAGCTGAGCGGCGCAGTCGTTTCCGTTCTGCGAGGCATTTTTGAGCCTTTTCCTACCCGTCGTTTTGCGGTGTGGCTATGAGAGCTTTGAGCTGCGTTGAGTAATTGCAAGGAGTATTTTTTGACCGGGAAATCTTGAAAAAGAAAAGGGCCGTTATCGACAGGGCGTGCATGTTTTTTTTTTTTTTTTTTTTTTTTTGAAACCGCCCGGCCCATGCTATTTCTGTTATATACTCGAAAATGCCGCGCGCGTGATTTCACCATGCGCTAGGAACACCTTCGTTAGGCACTTGTTAAGGCGACTTCGAAGACGGGAATTGCGCATGCACTGCGCGTCCATCTTATATTAGGTCTAGTCGAATCCTGCCTGAAGATCAAATACCGCCGAGCCGTAGCCGTGGCGCCGTAGTAGTGGTAGTGGTCAGCGTTCATGTAAAATGAAAAAGATGCTGCACCTGTCTTTTTTGGTAATAGTTAGGCTCAAACGATTCAGAGTAGAATAATAGCAAATGACATTCCAGTTTCAACCTTGCAACGAGAGCTGTAAAAGGAGAAAAATAAACAAGCAAGACAAAAGTAGGATCCTATTTATGGTTGGAATAGCAAACACACATATACTTCCAGGACTTCCTGCACAATTACGCTACAATAGCTCACTGACTCCGGCCTTGAGACTATCAAACTTAATCATAATATACGCCAAATGAGTAATACCGCCTCCAGCATCATTTTTACATACATGACAATGCTCTTGTTGAACACGTCAGAGCTGCTACATATAATTGACTTAGAAAATATTATACTATACATGCCTTTCTCTCGAAATGCTGCGGAGCTAGTTCTGAATGGAAAAAAAAATTAAATTTCCTGCTAGCGTTCTCTCAGCGCAGGAAGTTAAATGCGATTGACCGCACCTGCCTTGAACATCTGAAGGCAATAATCCAATACTGTCAAACTGTTAAATACAATCGAAAAAAAAAAACAGTGTGCTGTGTTGTAAGATAAGCCACCGACAACTAAGAGAGCGTTCTATTGTTAAATGAATCCCTCTGATGGCTCGTTCACTAAGGTGGTCTACTTTCTCAGCGTACCACGAACTTGCGGGGCCAATACCTAGCTGACCTCGATACCTGATGAGTGTGAGGGGGCACGACCATGTATGCAGTTTTCTATTTGCACGTAAAGGAATCCGGATAACTGAAAGCCATTCCTTTTACAACTTTGTCACTGCAGCTTGCCGGACTGCTGCTAAATCTGTTTACATTGGCCATAGAAGCAATTTCTGAGAGAGGTAAAACGGTCTTGTCATACTACGCCACAATCAGGAAATCTCACGTTCACTAAAACGCCGATGAGAAACACATGTATTTAGGCGGACCAGGAAATGGACGCTGCTGAGAAAATACGTAAAGCTGTGTCAGGTGCAACGTGAATGCGAAATAAAAAAAAAACTGCTACACGGCCTTTGAAATTTAAAAAAAAAAAAGATGCTACGTTTATGCTCGTTTCCACACATTAAATTGTATTTTTTTTTCTTGTTCGACTTTTATATGAAGACGATAGCAGATTTTGTGACCATGCGGTATTGATTGAGCTGTGAAATGAGTGATTTTATTAGCCCTTATGGACATGCCAAAAACAAACGTTAACAAATTCTAAGAGTATCAACGTAGAGCTCTCAGCGCATTTTCATTAGTTGACAAACGAAAAGAGGAAAAATGTCAAGATCATGGTAATAGGAATTGTTCATGTCACCTATCTGCTTTCTGTTAAGAGAAAAAAGTAAATTATCTGTGACTATGTCAGCGAAAGTATCTGCACAAACATTGTCTCTGCCCATCACTGAAGATCGTAACGCAGCCCGAACGACGATGGTGGAGCTGCCTTTTCTTTTTCTGTGCTGGGGTTTTCTTGTACACAGGCGGGGAAATGCTATCGTTGTAGCTTACGTTGTTGGGTTACTTCGATTTCCAATTGTCAATAAAGTGACTACAGATGAAGGAGTGCGGCTTCGACTCCGAGACTCTCGTGCCGTCACTCCTGGGGAACAGAAGGCACAGAGCATCCGGTAGCAAGCGAAATTTTAAAAATTCGGCACTTTCCATGAACACACAGTAACCAAATACGTAGATTCGTGCCTTTGCCTTTCAAAGAACCATGCTTAGGTCACCCGCCACTCATGCTTCTGTGTAAACCCGTAGAAATGAATCGACTTAAAAACGTCCGACGAGTTTGCGTAGCTGCCAGTGAAGCCAGCAATGCACCACGTTTCGCCAGCCTTGTTTGGCCAGACTTCATTTCACTGGACATATTCACACAACTAGCCCAACTTTCTGTTCTCTTGAGGACAGTATATTCACACACAACGTCATCTAAATCTTAGGATTGCCAATTTCTACACAAACCAACGACAAACAGTATGCTCCAATGCGCTGGCAATGCTCCGGCCGGGGCCGGCGCATTCCGGCGTTTGAGCGATGCGCCGAGATGCGGCGCCACCCGTACAGCTGCCCGGTCCCTATAGAGCAGGCGAAATGACGTAAAACGCGTCGTCTCTTTGGATGGCATTGTTGTAGGCATATGGGACGTACGGGAGAATCTCGGCCCAGGTCTTGTGCTGGGAGTCTATGTACATTGCAATCATGTCGGCGATCGTTTTATTGAGTCTCTCCGTGAGGCCATTCGTCTGTGGGTGATAAGCAGTGGTTTTGCGATGGCTCGTGTGACTCAGCTCAAATACGTCGCGCATAAGTTGTGCCGTAAACGCCGTGCCTTGATCGGTGATTACTTGGGACGGCGCGCCATGGCGCAACACGATTTGCTGCATAAAAAACTGGGCGATCTCAGATGACGTGCCAAGCTTCACCGCCTTGGTTTCAGCATACCGTGTGAGATAGTCGGTCGCGACTATAATCCATTTGTTACCGACCGATGTCAGCGGAAATGGGCCCAGAAGGTCGATGCCGATTTGGTCAAACAGTATGCGGGGAGGCGCAATAGGTTGGAGCACACCCGCTGGCTTGAGAGGCGGTGCCTTTCGACGTTGGCACTCACGACAGCCTCTGACGTAGCGATGAACGGCGTCAGCAAGTTTTGGCCAATAATAGGCTTGACGAACTCGGGCGAGCGTGCGTGCAAAGCCCAAGTGGCCGGAGGTGGGCTCATCATGGCAGGCAAAAAGGATATCGGCACGGAGGTCGGCTGGCACTACGAGGAGGAACGCTCGGTCAACAGTGCTGCAGTTCTGTTTGAATAGAACGCCTTTCCGGACACAGAAAGCAGACAGGTTTCGAGAAAATTGCCGAGGGATATCAGCAGCGCGACCTTGCAGGTGGTCAATGACAGGTCGAAGGTCCGGATCAGCTCGCTGTTGGGTCATTATGTCTGAAGCACTCACCAGTCCAAGAAAGCCGCTCTCGTCGTCCGTGCTCTCATCGACTAAACCGACGGGTGCGCGCGACAGCGCGTCAGCATCTTCGTGCTTCTGGCAAGATTTATACACATGGTGTACTCAAATTCTTGGAGGCGAAGACTCCATCGTGCTAGGCGCCCCGATGGGTCGCGGAGGTTAGCCAGCCAGCACAAGGAATGATGATCAGTGACCACTTTAAACTGGCGGCCATAGATGGAGAGTTGGCGGCATCGAAGGGCACGCCACGGCGAAATACCAATGGACACGTAGAAACGTGATCCAGTAGGCATAAGTGACCTGCGCACTACAGCCATAGGCGCCTCCATGCAGGCAAGTGGGCGTGTCCGAATCAGACAGGCTGAAAGGAAGAGCAATCCTCCTCCTCTGTACTGAGCGTGGTTGAGGGTCGGCAAGAAACTCCGAGGAGTCCCTCATCCCCAGTCTCAAGTACAGTACGGATCTAACGGAAATCCACTGGTGCTTGTAGAGCCAAGGATGGACTGTTGGCAGCAGCAGCGTGCACGCCACAACAGGAAACAGGTCAAAAATGCACCCAAGCAATAAGGCAGCCAGAAAAAAAGAGAGAAATAAAGGGTACCTGAGAAGAAAAACAAAGGATTCAAGGAAAATATTAGAGAGAAAAGAAAAGGAAATCAACTATAAATGATTACGTACAGCCTTTGTCAAAAATACACGGCCCAAGGGGTTCGCTTCTAAGCACTTTAACTAAGCCCCTGGAAGCAATACTCGAATATATAAGTAAGCACAGAGAAGAACGGGACTAGATTTGTCGTCTACTAGATTTCGAACGGTGCAGATACGTACTGAGCCCCGTTACGCGGCTTAGAAGCAAAACCGTTGGGCTGTATATTTTTGACAAAAACTGTACATAATTGGAACGCATGTTTCGAAAAGTATATATATATATATATATATATATAATGGAATTAAGGACAGAAATAAAGGGAAAAAGAAAACACATAGGTAACCTTTCAGAGGAGATACGTAGAAAAATAAACCCTGCGGCATATAATTTAAAGAATGCGAAATAACAAGCAAATAGTTTACTTAACAGAATGACGTCAGCGAAAATTGTCAGGTATAGTGCTGCTTATGTGTTCAACCATTTGAATTAAAATTGCACAAATCTGATGAGCAAAAAGACTTCAGGCGAGAAACAAAAGGAGCAGTAAGAGAGCAGTCTTTGAAGTAGTGACGGACGTCATTACACATCTTGCCACAGGAACAAAGTGAAGAGGAGGATAGACGTACTTTTTTTTAAATAAAAAGGGAATCTGCCATGCCTTGTAATTAGAGTTGTTATCGCATTACGGGGCAGACAAATGCATGGCATATTGATGGTATCGGGTATCCAATTAAATAATTCTGTGCCGCCATTATTTTCGCGCCAATATGTGCTCCACAAAACAAGGGAAGAACGATGTAAGCGTGAACGGACATAACGTTTTGAAAGAGTAGAAGGATGTAAACAGCCGTACTGGCCTGCGCTACCAGCTGCTTGGTCGGCCAACTCATTGCCATAAATGCCGGAGTGGCCCCGGATATGAAATAACATGAATTAAGCGAGAGACGATAAGCACGACAGGTTCTTTTTAATGGTAAGAATTGTGGGGTTAAACGAATTTACTGAAGAGATGGCAGAGAGCAGAGAATCTGTATAGAAATGAATAGGCGTAGTGGGAGGGTTGTTAAGAGCATATTCAACTGCAGAATTAAAGGCTACAAGTTCCGCTTCATACGCACTGGAAGGTGGCTGCAAAGAAAGGCGATGAACAAATAATATGTTTTGGGTTGAGTTAAGTACTACAAAAGCTGCGCCCGCGGAGTGAAGTGTGAAGGACCCATCAGTAATGATATGCAGTGCGCGTTGGGAAGAACAAAACATGGCTTCCTGGTAGGTGAGTTTAATAAAATGAAATTTAAACTTGATTGAGGGATGATCAGCCCAGGGATTGAGCAATGGCTGTATTTCAGAAGGGTTGTATGTAACGTTGCCATTAACTATAGGTTGCCGAAGTGTAAAAAGCTTGAACTCGGCACATAACTGGTCTAGATGAATAGTCAACGGAACAACATTTGCAAGCACGCAAAGTGCGGCTGTTCGCGTGGTAGTGTAGGCGCCAGTAAGAGCGAGGAGTGGTATTCGCTGTAGTGATAGGACGCGATCTCTTAGTCTAGAAAGAAGACAGTGATACCACCATGCAGGGGCAGCATATGTAATCGAGGGGAGAATGACTTGGTGATAAATTTGACGCAAATGAGAAGGTGAAACACGAAAGTGTAAATTAAACCAATTAAGGAGCTTAGTAGCAGAGGCCAAAGTTTTAGTTTGCAAGTGATTTACATGGGGAATAAAGGTAAGGTACGAATCAAAAACGACCCCTAATAATTTAATAGTTGGCTCGCACATAAGGCTGTGAGATCCAAGACGGATGGTGGGTTTACGCTTATGTAATGCTGGTACTCTATTATGAAATAAAACATAAGAACATTTTTGTGCGTTTAACTGAACACGATTTTCGGTGCACCATTGCTGGACTAAAGTCAGAACGCTGGTTGCCCTTGTAGATAACTCGCGACTTGTCTTACCAGGTACAAGGATAATGGTGTCGTCGGCATATGCCTGAATGTGAATTGGGGAAGGGAGAGATATATTTAGGAGGTCATAAAGGACAATGTTCCAAAGTAATGGGGAAAGAGGTGAACCTTGCGGACTACCAAGAGTAGAAGAGCCGAAATAGAACAAGAAGGAGATTGATATGTTAAATGCCGGTCACCTAGAAGAAAGCTAAAAGGGAATATGCATTTTTTGGACATCGATGCTGCCTTAGAAAACACAAAATTAAAGGGTGCCAAACACTATCAAATGCACCTTTAAAGTCCAGAAAAATTAAAATCACAGAGTGCTTCTGTTGTTTGTAGTCATGTAATAATTCACGTAATTTATAAATGGCCTGGACAGAATTCCGGCCGTGAGTGAAACCATACTGATTCCTGTGAAGCAAGTTATTTTTTGATAAAAAGTAGTACAGTCGACCATAAAGTAAGCGCTCGAGTACTTTACCAAATGAAGAATTAATACAAATCGGGCGGTATGAGCTCGGAAGGTCCGGTGGTCTGTTGGGTTTGGGAATAAAAATAACTCTGCCTATTTTCTATGGTTGAGGGAAGTGACCCAAAAACAGAGAAGAATTGAAAATTGAGGAAAAGAAGAAGGGATGAGCATTAAACAAGGAAATGACAAAACGAGGAGAGATAAGATCGGGGCCAACAGAAGACGTTAAATCCACTGAAGTTATAACAGCCTCAATTTCTTCGAGAGTGAACGGTGGATCCTAGGTTGAGTTATTATAAGACTGCTTAATATCATCCCTAACGTGAGTATGTAAAGGTAGATCTAAAGAAGAATCGTCCGCAGCGATATGCGTATTCATCAGAAGCTTTATAGCGCCTTGAAACGTCTCTGTATAGGTACCGTTAGGCCGGGTATCTCAGCATAGGAATTATTGATGGAGTCCTGAGCTTTCCAAAAGCATACTTGTATGGCTTGCCAAAAAGGAATTTCCTTGTAGCATTTGAGCAAAGTTCCTTTACATAATTGTCGTGTGTGCGCCTCATGTTAGCTCTATAGACAGCAAGAGCTTTATAATAAATTGAGCGGTGGTAAATTCTCTGTGTAGGATCGGAAATACGTTGAAAACGACGTCGAAGAGACCGAACACGTGAGCGCTTCATGCGCAAATCAACCGACCACCAAACAGATCCCTCAGGAAATGTAGATTTAACAGAACGCAAGTTTTCGTTGTAGAGTTTGATAAATATCTGATTAAATTTTGAAAGGACGCTATCAAGGGCAGGCGCTGAATAGATCTGATGATTGTAAAAATGCTGAAACCAATTCAGAGACGCTAACTGGGAAATTAAGCGACATGAGCTGGCTCTAGTAAGCCTCTTAAACTGTGATGAAGGTTGAGAAATGAAAGAAAAAAAAATTTGTGCTCTGAAAGGGATGAATCTGGCAAAACGTCCCAAAAATAAGCCTCGTTTAGTAAGTTTGGGGAAGCCAATGTGATGTCAATCCAACTTGAAGCGTACGGAGTTTCATATGTTGGCAAGGAATTTGGATTATTAATAGCAACCAAGTTATTGGATGCAGCAAATGCTTGAACGTGAGTTCCTCTCAGGTCCGTAACACTTGCGCCCCAAAGGATGTTTTTTGCGTTAAAGTCACCACAAATGATAATATTATCTGTAGGTGAAGTCTGTACACAAGTTGCCAGTAAAGCAAGAAAGCTTTCGATATCTGCGCGAGGTGGTATATATACTGCTATGAAAAGAAATTGATAAGTCGATGTCGAACACAAAATGGCAACAAGCTCAGGTGAAATGAAAGTAGGAAAGACATCAAAATTAGGATTGTGGAGCAATACAACGCAGCGGGGATTTTCAGTACAGTAAATTTTATGAAATGAAGGGTGAATTCCTGCAAATTCTTTTTTAGGGGTAATGTATGGATCGCAGACAGCAGTTACTGTGATGTCATTATCTTGAATGCATTTAACCATGGAGGCAGTCGCACAGCGTGTGTGATCCAAATTTACTTGTAAGAAATTAACATTAAGGTTGGGACGAGGGGTTGCCGTGGTCCTAAAAGCCATAATTGGTTCTTGCCCGTATTCGAGCCACTCGATCCTGCAAGATAGTGCAGGTGACGTCACCAGCAGGATGGGCACAAGGGCGGCCTGCCGTTGCGCATGGGGCGCATTTTACGTTTGAGTCCTTAATCGATCTGGGACACTGTGCTAGGGGGTGCGAACCGGAGCATCGAGTACAACAAGCCTTATCCGATGAAGTTTTTTGTGTACAAGCTCGAAGGGCATGACCGTACTGTGCACAAAAGGTACACAAAGGCGCATGTAGATCCTCCTGGACTTCTAATGAAGTCCAACCGATCGTGACCCTACGAGCGGCGCGAAGTCGGGAGAAGGCGAGAGGGTCGACCTCAATGATGTGCACTCGCTTCCCAGATCGCTGAGTAAAAGAAAGTCTAACCTTGCATGTTTCTGGATCGAGGCATAATCCGGGGTTCCTGCGGTTGACGACCGCCACCAAATCATCCGGGAGGACGTCCGGGTCAACACCTGATAGCCGAACGTGCGGGTTCCTCCTCGAGGAAACCCGGACCTTAATTAAGGCGTTGGTGGCCTCAATGCGGGTGATGGCTGCCCTCAAACGCTCAAGATCTCCTGGGCCGGAGGGTGAGAGCGCCAATCCCCTCGGATTCCGGGTCTATTGATGCCTTGAGCAGAGTTGCAACTTCCTGTCCCACATGATTTGTAGCGGCCGCAGACGTTAAGACCATCTGGTGAGGTTTGACAGTATGATGCTCGTGAGGCCTTATAAAGTCCTGAATACCATCCGTGGATCTGCGAATTGCTTCGCGAGGTGCACGAAATATGATGCGGCCGGCAAAGTTGCTGCGAAGTTCCGAGAAGCATTACGTCCAGTCCTCAGCGGATTAACTTCGCAGGCAGATGTCCTACAAGAAAGCTCCGCGTTATGGGCCTTAAGAGCTTCTATTTCCCGGTCGCGAGAACAGATTTGGTCATGTAAAGAACGGATACGCTCCCTGTCCCGTACAGCACAACCAAAAAAGTACATTGCCTGTGCATTAAGAGACGAAGCCAGGGAGACGAGAACAGCGCGAACTCCAAGGCCAATCTTACTTTTGCTGGCGTTGATCGTAGAAATCAGCTGCTCG